>JBBPBX010005497.1:0-30892 GCA_038048925.1 Garcialebias charrua | reverse complement strand
AAAGTCAAAGTCAAAGTCAACTTTATTGTCAGATCTGCAATATGTACTGTACAGGACATACACAGGACCGAAATTGCGTTTCTCTCAGTCCCTCGGTGCAACAGTAAACATCTAAACATTGAAACACTGAAACATATAATAATAGACATAAGCATAAAATAGTAAAACTAACACTGTCCTGAGTTTTTTGCATAGTGGTATAAGAGTATGAAAATTTACACCAACTCTAAAACTAAAACATTAAACATTTAATGAACATAATACTGTCCTGAGTTTTTGCATACTAGTATAAAAAAGAGTATAAAAAGTATAACTAAAATAAACTAAAGGTTTCTAGCATTGACATTTGCAAAGTGGCAAAGCAGCGTATGAGTTAATGTACACAGTATATGTATGAGGTAGTAGTTGATGTTGTTATAGAGGCAAAAAGTGGCATATGCAGTAAGGCACATTGGGCATCCCTAGATAAGACCACTTTATTAGTGCTTCATAGTTTATATTAGGGGTGCAGGAAGAAAAATCGATTTTTTTAAAGAATCTAGATTCTTAGTCCTGGGGCCTCATGTACAAAGACTTGCGTAGATTTCTTACTGAAAAGTGACGTACGGACAAATCCAGAAAAGTGTCCACGCACAAAAAAATCCAGAATTATCAAACTGTGCGTACACCTGAATCCACGCACATTCCTTATGTACAACACAATTGACGTGGAACTGAGCGCACGTGAGACACCTCCCCTGACACGCCTTCATTTACATATGTTAAACAGATGCAAATTACTTCCTGCATGTGTGAAGGACATGTTTGTTTGATCCCTGCGCGATCAGAAATGATTTCTAGATTCAGGAAAATAATGAATTCAATATAATATGAGTGAGGACAAACATCCTAAGTAAGAATAGTAATAAAATGTGTTCATCATGCAAAGAACGAGTGATTGTGTGTCGGTATGCGCACCCTGCTGTGGTGCGCGAACCGGCTCATTCATTCATTCTGTGTGGAAATATTAACTTTGCGCACGAGTTTATTACCATAATTACTGTAAACACAGAGGAACTTACTTGGATGTTTGCTAGAACATAGATCTTTGTTTATGTAGATGATGTGAAGAAACGAGTCTGTGCGTCTTGGTGGAGACATTTCATGACATGATGTTGGAGTCTCCAGACGCTGCGCCCCGCAGCCCTGTGCGCAATCTGTCTGTGAAGCTTTTACTCTCCTACAAGTTATATAACAAGGTGTACTTTCACGTGTCATTTTGGGGGAATCTACAATAAACGCAGATAATGAAACACCTCCAGCTGCCGTGTCGACACCGGTGAGGGTGCGCGCGCGCTCCAAAGCGCGACCACTCAGCCTTTGGAAACATATGGATGAGACCATTCTATTGGACATGATCCGGCTTTGTGTGGACTGGACTGCACAGTCCCGATCGACCTGCAGCTCCCTCATAGCTCGGGAACAGTTTGACCGCTGCTTCTGTATGCACGCGTGATGCACGGCTCCCCAGAGCGCAGCAGTGCCAAACTGAAAAATTATTATTTCTGAAAACGGCTGATAAGCCATATCCTAGATCGGAAAATTATATCTGTTTCTAAATAAATGCTCTGCGTGTTACACTATTTATTATAACCTCCAGTAAGGCTGAATGAATCCGTTCCTGTTAAATTTATTTTTGGCACAACTTTGCGCGTGCTTTATTTCACTGCGTCATGTGGATGTAATACTTGTTAATCGTGTGTTTGGAGGGAATATTAATCATTTTCACATCATGAACAGTTAATAATAATAATAATAATAATAATAATAATAATTATGAATTCAATTTATAACGCACTTTTCATTAATGGAAATCTCAAAGTGCTACAAGGTGCAACATATTTGAATGTCAATAAGACAAATAATAAAACAATTAAAATCAACAACAGTATCAACTAAGATCAAAAGTAGAATCATGAGGAGTAAAGTATGCTCGGTTGAAAAGAAAGGTCTTCAAGCCGCTCTTAAAGTCAACCACAGATTGTGGGGCTTCAGTTTCACAGCGGCACCTGTAAGTGTCGCCAAAGGAAATATAACCACAGAAACGTGCGTACGCAAGCAGGGGAGCATCCGTGGATTTGTACGTGGAAGCGCAGGTATTCCCGTTCATATCAGATTTGATACATACGCCACTTTGCGTGGAAAGTGACGTGCGCAATGTTTTTGTGCGCACGCATGGTTGATACATGAGGCCCCTGGTGATTAAGAATCGATTTTAAAATCCCCAAAATTGATTTTTTTTTTTTAACATTAAAACGCAAAAGATAAAGAAAATAAAACCATATCTCATATATGAAAGAATACATAAAATGAAAGGTGGCAGAAAGAAGAAGAAATCTTATTTTATCTGCCCCTTTTTTCAAAAACAAAACAAGTTCAAACAATCAATTCAAACAATAATCTTCTATAAGTAACAGAGCAAAAAGCTAACCTAATACTGGTTATTTAAGTTACAGAATTTAATGCATTCCTGTATTATTTGTTCCTATTTTTGGTATAAATATCAAACGATGCAAAAAATTTGATACAATAAGGAACCTAAAATTATTGTTTTAAATAAATGTTCCATTTGTTTACATTGTTGTTTATTCTTTTCAGCTTGTCAGTTACAAAACTGAAACTAAATTTATGACCATTTTAATAGAAAAATCGTTTCTAATTAAAAAATCATTTCTGAATCGAAAAATCGATTTTGAATTGATTCGTGACACCAAAAATCGGAATCGAATCGATTCTCCAGAAACTGAGAGATTTGCACCCCTAGTTTATCCAGTGTTTCCCCTACCATTATACAGGCAGTGTGTCTCACCCTGTCAACAGATCCGAGTGCCCTGCCTGCCAAACTCCACAACAGCCAACACTGACATAGCGCTAAGCTAGCAATGCACAATACAGACGCGCTAGCTAAAAAGCTATGCCTATGGAAGTAGCGCTCTGTCTCCACTTGCGCTGAGCCATCTCTTTCCACCACCCCTCTCCCCAGCTTGAAAGCTGTCGGTACAGAGAGCAACACAGATGTGTCTCCTTGGCCCCACCCCATCAACAAAGATCACGGAACATGTGAGTGCCCTGCCTAGGCAAGTAAACTAGGGAAAACCTAATCTATCAACAAAAAACATTCCGTAAATCCATGCTAAAACCGATAGTGGCCATTAATTTTGCTTTTAAAGGGGTCAAGGTATAGAAAAAAATATATTTTTTTTTAGTATGAGGTGCCATAAAATTCTGTTACTTTTTTGCATTTATATTCTCTAGATTAAAGTACACACAGTTAATCAGAAAGCAACGACTTACTGTATATGAGTCAACTGTTGATGAATGAAGCAGACCTTCGCATGAGTTTGTGAATGAAATCAAGTGCAGTTCCATTTGAATGCATCATTCAAAACGACTGAACACGCAGAACAATCTGCTGGATAAAATTAAATATTTAAATAAAATCCCCATTTCTTTCATGAATTTTACAGCTGTGCCACACTAGCCGTGTTTCCATCAAGGTTTCTTGATGCACATTTTGAAGTATCGCATCAGAAAAGGTGAATAGAAATGGCACGATTCGAATTAACTTCCTCTAATTCGCAAAAAAGTTGATACGCTCGCTTGAGGTGGTTTTTGGGTTTTTCGAATCAGAGCCGATGCGCAAAACGAGAGATGGAAACAGATTTGCCGACTCAGTTCTGACGTAGCGAACATTTACGTCACGTGACTTCGTCTCCGGACAACATGTAACATCGCTAAAACTAGTTGGCATGACAGAATAAATACAACTTGCCCGATAGCAACACATACCTGAAATATTCTCTCCATTTTGCCGAGATGTGTGGTCGGGTCCTGTTTTCAACCGCTACTTCCTGTTTACTGTAGACATGCGTAACGCTGACGTCTGACGTAATGACGCTGACGTAATGCCGCTTTGCGTGGCCTGGTGGATGCGCTTCAAGCCAGTTGATGGAAACACTTCTCTGATTCGCATTAATTTTTATTAACATTTTTGCTAAATTTCAAAAATTCGCTCAAAATTCGAATTGAAAATAGATGGAAACACAGTTACTGACACGCCTGATTCCAGTCTCCACTAGCCGTGTTTCCATCAAGGTTTCTTGATGCGCATTTTGAAGTATCTCATCAGAAAAGCTGAATGGAAACGGCACGATTCGAATTAACTTCCTCTAATTCGCAAAAAAGTTGATACGCTCGCTTGAGGTGGTTTTTGGGTTTTTCGAATCAGAGCCGATGCGCAAAACGAGAGATGGAAACAGATTTGCCGACTCAGTTCTGCCGTAGCGAACATTTACGTCACGTGACTTCGTCTCCGGACAACATGTAACATCGCTAAAACTAGTTGGCATGACAGAATAAATACAACTTGCCCGATAGCAACACATACCTGAAATATTCTCTCCATTTTGCCGAGATGTGTGGTCAGGTCCTGTTTTCAACCGCTACTTCCTGTTTACTGTAGACATGCGTAATGCTGATGTCTGACGTAATGACGCTGACGTCTGACGTAATGCCGCTTTGCGTGGCCTGGTGGATGCGCTTCAAGCCAGTTGATGGAAACACTTCTGATTCACATTAATTTTTATTTACATTTTTGCTAAATTTCAAAAATTCGCTCTAAATTCAAATTGAAAATAGATGGAAACACGGTTACTGAGACGGAGACGTTGATGAATCCTACATAATGAAACCTTTGTGGCCATATTGTGCTTTTTAGTTAAGGTTGCATTTTTCCCTCTTACCTTAACTAACCTCACCGGTGTCTTTGAGTTCTGACATTTCTGTATGAAGTGGAACGGGTCTGGCAGGGTAATTATATTTCACAGTATCACTGGGAGGGGCTGGCTGTTGTCTGCCATTCATCCCAGACATAAGAAACAAACCGATCTGAGAAGTAGCTCATGCTGCTTGGGGGGGAATCCCACATCCCTTTTAAAGCTGGAACATTTTCCAAGTCAGAACTGATTTCTTCATACTGTTCACATTCAGCACTCTGCACCCACTCTGTTTGTTTCCTGCTCTTTGCGCTGTATGTCAGCAGAGTTCACTTTGCATCCTCAACATCATTAATCTTTTTGCAGACAGGGGCAGTGGGCGTATGTAAATGCAACCCTCCATTAATAAGCCAAAGCCTTCACCGCTGCTTTCTGCTGATATTGCTTCTGCTTCTGCAGACACTCGCTCTGAACTCTTGCCTACATGCTTCGTCTGCCTGCCCTGTCTGCATGCGTTCATAGTTTTCCATAATCTCTTGGCCTGTTTGAAGCATCCCTGAGTGGAGTGTTTTAATAACAATGATCATAAAGATAATCATCGAAAGGCTGCAGGCTGTCCACACACTGAACCCAATGAAAGTGTAACTGAGCAGATGTAACAGCATTGCTCTGTATCATTTTAATAGAGATGCAATCAAGAGGAAAGATGGTTTGTTCTTCTTATTGCATGATATCAGTCTGTGATGTAATTGCTATTTCAAAGACCGGAGTTGCTGACATCTGCTCGGTTGTCAAACAACTTGTGTATTTATCTTTTTTCCTCATTTAGTTTATGCTAAGACTACGGTAGTTGATGTGCTGAAGGCTTGACTCTGAGATGCCACATCTGATATATCAGGTTACAATGGTTTATTCATTCAACCTTTATTTATACAGGTTAATCCCATTGAGCCTCGGAGACTCGTTTTCAAGAGAGACCTGTTTATGGTAGGGCTGTTCAACTGGCGGCCCGGGGCGCAAATTAGGCCCACGGGTGAGCTCAGTTTTTCCCACCAATGGGTTCATTTTTAAATAAAACAAGATTTTAAACCATAAACAAGCTTACCTAATGACAATTAATGGATGCCTGCCCCCTGAACTCTTGGCTTGTAGCAATGCAGCTGTATATATTGATCAGTTTAATTGAATGATCCTGTTTTATGGTATTTTTAGTGGTTTGGTTTGGTTTTAATTCAAGACTGCCAAATTTTGCTTCAATTTTTTTTCAGACTTTAAAGAAATTGTTCAGCCATTTTGGAGTGGAATTCTGAGTAAAATTTCTAAGTAAACTATATTTTACATGTTGTAGATAGCTTCTTAAATGGCCTTATTAGAAGAAATGAAGTTAGCTTCTAGCCAGCGGATGAGCTAACAGTTAGTCTTAACACAGCCAAAACCAAAGTCATTTGTTGCCATCTTGAAACAACTCATCTCCTTAATTTCTTACCAGTTCAATGCGATTTTATAAACCTTTACACTAAATCCAAGGGTATTACAAGTGTAAATGGCAGTAGTAGTCACATGTAGTACAAATGTACTTCTGAGGTATCCAGGAGTCACGCCTGGCAGTAATTTCTCCATGTTTTTGCTAAAATTACCATGTACAGTACTGGTAATGTGAAATCTAATTGAGTGGAAAGGTTGAGCTCAGTGTTCTCATGAGCCTCTATAGAATTTTGCAGTTAACCTGTTTTAAAATCCATTAAAACTTGTTTAAAAACACATTTTTTTTCATTGGCTTTTAACCTAGAGTGAGTTAGCATCTCTGTTTTAATGTTGTATTCTTTTACTTGTGATGTTCTGATTATTTATGATTGTTTTTATTGTTTTGTGCTTGTTTTTGTCTTTGTACAGCACTTCGGACGGCTGATGCTGTATTTTAAGTGCTTTAGAAAGAAATTTGTATGGTATGGTATGGTATGGTATGGTATGGTAAGACCATATTGCCAAGATAAAAAATGTCTAGCTAAGACCAAATGGATGGCTGCTGTCTTAAAATCATCCATTCGCCAATGTTTTATAGCAGTTTATACAAATGCTGTGTTTTTATTCTTTCACTAATGTCAGTTTAATATTAAACTATCACTGTAGCAGAAATGTTGAGAAATTCCTGTGGAACCTGACCCCTGACGTACTATATCTTGCTGTTTTATAAAATGACATTTGCATGAACCCCTATAAAACTTTCAGAACTTGACTTGTCTTAATCTGCTCCATTTCTCCAAACTGAGACGGGTAAAAAATATATCTATATACATTTTACATCTTTTCAACCAAATACATAGTAAACAAAGTAAACGTACTATTCCTTTGTTTTCATTTTATTAAAAAAACTTATTTAACCCAAATTTTCTTTTTATACGTTTGCCTCAGATATATTTCATGTGTTCTGGCCTTTTTCCTTCCAACAAACTTTCTTAGACATGGTCAGACTTTTATTTAAAATATTTCATAGTTAACCTTTCTGAAAGTGACTCTGAAAGCTCTATTAGTTCCTTTTACATTAGAATAATTTACACTTTTATAGCCATGATAAATATTTATGTTGATGCACTGAGCCCTCTGTTACGTAATTGCTGTTAATTGAAGAAGGTAAATTCTGCCTGATCACAGCAACAGAAAGAAAAGTAACAATACCATCCCTAATTTGCCCTTATGAATGCTGTAATTATGATGACAGTCTTTTGCTGCTAACACGCTGATGGTTGTACTGTTGGTAATAGTGGCATTTCAAATTGAATTGGTAAGAGGAAAGTGGTCTTTTCTGTCATGTTGCCAGTGTGAGGGAGAACCATAAAAAAGTGGGTGAAAGGGGAGTGAAGACTTCTCTTCCACGTAATTTGCAGGGGCTAAAGCATTAAACTGCTAAATGAAAGCTAATTACATAAGAGGAGCTGGGGAAACGGGCACTGTGCCCCCTCAGGGCCCTGGCCATCTATCTGATTTAAGACGTACAATGTGCCAGCACCAAATCGAATCTGCAGCAATTGAAGGTTCCCTGCACCGCACACGCATACAAATGCACACATGCACGCGCGTGCACACACATGCAGATCCTTGTGTTGTGATAATGTGAACACCACACAAAAATGTTGGTCATTCTATTATTGTGTTTTATTTCCCTGACAATGTGTGAGGTGAGAATCAAAGTGTTTGTAAAATGTAAAATGTTTTTAGAGTTGTCTGTGGGGGAAAATGTTTGCGCATTGTTTTATTTAGTCTTTTTTTAAAACAAATTCATTAGTTTCCTAATTGTTAGAAATGGAAACTACTGCAACTACAAAACAAATTACTTTTTTTTGCAACGTACACTAACGATAGATTTGAAGTCTTTCTTTCTTTGCTATTTTTACACAAGAAGCTCAATCAAGACGGAGAACCATAACATTCTTTAATAACCTTTTTAATCACAATAAAAAATTTATTGGTGATATGTGACTTATCTGTTCTGCTTATTATCCATGCTGCTGATTATCTCATGTTGGATGTTTTAACCATCCAAAATCATATCTTCGAATCGTTAAAAGCAGCTAAGCTGAGAAGCAAAGCTACGAGCTAAGCTAACAGGCTGACCTTGGGGAAAAAACCTCCGTCTTGTCGAAGCTCCAAAATTCACAGTTGAAACCCGTGCTTTCATATAAAATGTTGTTTTTCTCTGCAAAAGAAGCTGAGAACTTGTTTACTGATGTTTTTTAATTAAAAGCTTTGTGACAAATGCTATGCTAAAGAGCTCAATCCACACCGAATGTCCACCATTATGAGAACTGAAATAAAGGAGGGACAGCCCATGTCACATCAAGTGACCTCCCTCCCATTTTTCCAGACGCTGCTCATTCCCTCGCTATCTATCCTTCGGTTCAGTCTTGTACTGCCATCCAGTGGCCAAAAAAATTTACTACACCCAGAATAAATTAACCAACATGTCTTATTAAATTTGACAATAATTACTAATTATTGTCAAATTTCAAACAATATTATCGTTTATTGCAATAATTTCTGAGACAATCACCCAGCAAAATTTGTTATTGTGACAGGCCTAGTTTAGCGTACTGTTTAGCGTTCGTTAGTGTATATCTTAGGGAATATCTTATATCCTTGTATACAGTTTCTTTTTATACTTTATATTTTTGTTACTTTTGAGAGTAACTGGGATCTTGAGTATACAGTTTCGTTCCACCTCATGTACAACGTGATGCAAATGACAATAAAGATACTTGAACTTGAAAATACCAATACATTTTAAAGACAAAAAACAAATGAAGTAGGACTATGTGAAAGGTTTTATTCTACCGGTAGTTGCTTTTTATGTTAAGTTGGCTTTGAGTGCATAAGGTTGGACCTTTTTAGAAGCAATTTGTTAAGTTTACGTTACTGTTTATGCTTAAAAAGTCACATTTGCCTTTACTAAAATCAGTTTGACAAAATTGATCATTCAAAAGTTGATCAAGACAAATGTTTCCACTTTTCTGCTCCCTCTAGTCTGCACCATGTGGCCCAGTTTCCTGTGTGGCTCCACATTTCGGGGATTTAACATGTGACCTCATCTAGTCTGAACGGGACCATTCTCAGAGCGGATCAGTAGAAGTTCTGTTGAGCTACTTTTAACTGCTCTCTTTTATTCATCGTGTTGTTTTGTACAATTAAGTTACAGAACATAAGATGCATATCATCTCTCTTGCTTGCACACTTTGCAGTTTATGCCTTTTTTGTGTCAGTTTTTTTTTTCCTGGGTTAATCTCGGCTGCTTGCAGACGTCTTTAGGATGAGTCTCTTCCTGATGGATTAGCCTCAATGATGCTGCAAGTCTGAAATTAGTAACTTGAATGTTCATTCATTCAGAGAAGTAAAGACTAAAGGACTGTCATTTATTCAAGTCATTAGATATAAAGTCAACAAACGTTAAACTAATTAATAATAGTCAAGCAATCTTGTTCTTGTGTGGTCTTGCATAATCTGTTAGTGGTTTGTATGTGTTGTGAATGACTGACAGCTACTAGCACACCAAAGTTTAACTCAATACAGTAGTCCTTCGCTACTTCACTGTTCGTTTATCGCAGACTCCCATCGCAATTTTTCAAAGTAAGATTGGACATGACACACAATTGACTGATTAATGGATGAGCTGCCCGATCGGCATGGAATTTTTATTTGAAATGATTTATTTTATATTACGGGTAGTCCCAGACTTACGAGCGAGTTCCGTTCCTGCGAGGCTCTCGTAAGACGAAAATTCGTACGTCGGAACACGAAACACGTGTTCTCGTAAGTCCGGATTTTCGGTCGTAAGTCGGAAAATTTATGCTAGCGCTACTACGAACACTCGTTTTTCATCACAAATGTTCATACTAGTTCATAAACATGCTCAGAAACTTGTTTCCAAACGGTTAGCTAACACACTTTCATCTAAAAACACATAAAAGTGCTGTAGTTTTTGTATGTTCTTTACAAATTTACTGCTCGTTCGCCAGCTCGTAAGTCCGGAACCTCGTAGGTAAGAGCGCTCGTAAGTCGGGGACTACCTGTATTTAGTACCTGTTGCACATTTGTGCAGCCCATACTGCTGCAGGATAAACTTCCTGTTGCAGCTGAACAGCGTGCAGAACGAAGAAGTGGGTGTGGCCAAAAGCACTTGCAGGCGGCAATGAGCAGAGGAGACAGGGAGCTGAAATCATGACATTCTGTGTTCTTTTAGAGCTTTAGAGTTTAGAAACATTCTTTAGAATATTACAAGAGTGTGGAAAGGATTTAAAACGCTGCAATACTCGAGTAATCGACACATCGATTACTTTTCATTCATTCAACCTTTATTTAGTCAGGTAAATCTTATTGAGCCTCATGGGCTCATTTACGAAAGCGACCTGCTAAAACTAAAGAACGATGAACAGCAATGGTAGAATTTCCTTAAACAATAAACAATAGAAAACAAAAGAGAGAAAAAAACAAAAGAGAGAAATACATTTTTTTTTAACAAAGTATCAAAAAACTAGCAAAACATTATAAGGTAGATGTATAAAATCAAAGACAGGAACAAATCTGCATTGGTTTTTGCCAGGATTCCAACAGATTCTGAAAACCATTTAGAGAAGTCAAGGTCGAGAGCTTCAGATCTTTTTGTAAGATATTCCATGAAGCAGGAGCGGAGTAGGAGAAGGCCCTTTTTCCAAGTTCAGTCCTCACTGACGGAACACTGCAGGTAATCATGTCCTGAGAGCGCACACTGTAGCTGCACTCACGCAAAGACATGTAATGTACTTGGACCTCTATCAAGTTTTTTAATTTCAAGTAGAGTATTCGTAGGGACGTCATCACGTCGCAGTTCCAGAACAGAAAATGAATCGACTTCCTGTTTGGAGCACATTGCAAACCGGTGTTACACCATATTCTGTGACCACTGTATATTGTAACCGTAGGGGACGGTGTTGCATGAACTGTTACAGGTCACAGAATATAGTGTAACACCGGGTCCAATTGACCGAACCAGAACCAGCTTCCTCTGACCTAGTTTCACAAATAAAATGCAAAAAATATTAATCTCTAAACCTATAAAAACCTATTAACATAGTAATCTCTAAAACTAAACCTAATGTGCAGGACCACAGGCAGTGGTGTGGGGTGGTCAACCACCCCACTGTTTTTAGTTTCGTTTTTTACGTGCCGCACATTTTTTTTCCCACTTTTGCGACTTAATAATAATAACTAATAGTTTTGGGTTTCTTGTGACTTGTTTGCTGTAAGATAAATGGTAGGAGCATAATATATGCTCCCAATGTTTTGTTGGTCTTTTTTTGTAAATAATTACTTTTTTTTTTGCTGTTTTAATTGGTTAATTATTTTTTGCATCTTGAGATCCTATGACATCATCAACTACTCGAGCTCTACTCGAGTATTATTATGTTAATGTTGAGTTTTAAAATGGTGTACTCGTTCAACCCCTAGTATATATACAAAATTACTACTTACTACTTGTACTACTATTCATACTTGGCGGTTTTTCCACTTATCGTGGGTCTTCAGGGTACGAGGGACTACTGTATCAGTAAAATCAACAGATATGTACAGTAGTCATATTGTAGTTGATTATGATGGAGATGTGGTGGACATCTTGGGTGACCTGGTTTCCAAAAAGTAATTTCATGCTTTTAAAACTAAATATTGTACAATTTTCAGGACTCTGCATATGTTGGAGATGATGTTCCACTACTGCCAAAATCAAATTTAGCTCAATATCTGTAAAAGTAGCAGAGTTATAGCTGTGTTTGTGTTTACTAAGTTTGCTTAGCTGTTGCAGCCATCTTGAATGGGGCTTGAATAAACCATTATAGATGTTATGACTTTCTGAACTTTTTATTAAAATCTGTCCAGTTGGTCATGAAAGACTTTGCTATTGCTGCAAAAATAAATTAAACACTTAAATGCCTCTTATGTGGTCGAGACCCATCTTTAGTTTAATTTTATTTTCTTCTCGTCTTCTACCAGAAAGAGGCCTAAATCTGTGGAGCAGTTTGATCCTCACACGAGCTGATTTAAATGTAAATTTGAAAGGCAATCCTGCTGAAAATGACCGCTTCCTGATCTGCTGCACAGTTTCAGCTTGATTATAAAGGGTGGTCATGTATTCGTTACATGTTTGCACCATATCAGGTTGCTGTGCATTCAGCTGGCCCATATTTTTAGTTTGCCTCTGAGCTGTGTTCCTGTACTGGAGAGGAAAATCAGGCTCTGGCCTGACGAGAAGAAAGAGACGGAGCAGAGTGAAAACTTCACTGGTTCACTGCCAGCCACAGTGGAAATTTGTGCTAATGAGTTGTCATTGTTGCTACTTTGTTAATGATTCTTCACGAACGTCTGCGCTGGTGTGTTTTGGAGCACAGCAGCAGAGAGAAACAGGGGAGGAAAAAGAGTGGGACTGCATAACTCTTACTTGGTGTGAGAGAGAGGAAGTCCACGTGCTTCCTTGAATTACTTGTTTTTCATTCGGTGATGACTCACCCACTTTGACCTTCGCTTTTTCACGCAGCCGTACAAAGATGCCATGGACGGTTTGCTGCATGTGTCAGAACAGTTTGAATGACTAACTTCATTATCATCTTTTTTAACCATCTTTCATCTGTCTTCTCTGAATTGGTGAATAACTTTTATCATCCACAAAGGCAACATGTTCCTTTCAAAGGCGATAATAGAAGTGACTGGTGGATTTTTCAGCTTTTATTTTATTAATTAGACCAAGTTTTTCCTAAACGCCCGTTTTTGTAATGGTTTTGCTAATGACTAAAAACTATTCAGGTTTTCAAGTGACAGCAGTGCGTAGGAGACGCAGACGGAGACAGAGGGACGGGTGGGTGGCTGAACGGTGCGCCGAGGAAGAAGAAAAGAGAAAAAAGAGCAAGCTGTTGCACAATTGTGAGAGGGTTTGTGATGTCAGTTTTGTTTCTGTGATTCTCTTTTAGCATTCGAAGTCAACACTTGGTAAATCCAAATCAGCAAATGCAGACAAGCATGCACGCACACGCGCTCACACGCACGCTTCCTATTAGTGTCATACACACTCTTATCTGCGGGTAGGTGAGTCGGATAATCTCATGACTCGCCTGACCTCCTCTGTGCTCTCTGCCAGCAGCGACAGTAGATTGGTCCAAGAGGCTGAGTGGGGGTGGGGACAGGAGGCGTCTGCAGCTGCTGCAGCAGTAATACAGATATTATATAACCTTAGCAGAAGAGGCGGGATAAGAGGAAGGACTAAAAGGGGAATGAGTTTACGGAAAAAGAAAAGGAAAACATTGGAGATTTCATTTCGTAGTGGTAATGGCAGTCGTCCCCCGATCGGAAGGTTGGAGGTTCGAATCCCGGTTCCCCACACCATGTGTCGTTGTGTCCCTGGGCAAGACACTTAACCCCGAGTTGCTCCCGGTAGGACTGGAAGGCGCCTTGCATGGCAGTCGCCGCTACCGGTGTATGAATACGTGTATGAATGGGTGGATGGTTGGTATTGTAAAGCGCTTTGGGGCTCCTCACAGGGGGCTGGAAAGTGCTATATAAATAAGCTCCATTTACCATTTACCATTTGTTAAGAAAAACTGATATGATTGAGGACACAGAAAGGAAAACGTACAATATGGTTGCACAGTCTACAAAATTTATGGTAATAAGCTATTGTAAGTTGGTGAATTTTAACATTTCCATTCCCCTTTGCAGTGTCTTGGTTTGTCTCTAACGGATCAATGCAAGTACAAATTAAGAAACAATTTAAATAAAAGGTCGTTTTGAGATGACGCACAACTGGTTGAGAAATACATTCGCATGCTACTGCTATATAAACACAATGCGCTGACTTTTTCAAGGAGAGCTCAAATATTTTAGCCTCAGTTGTTTCTCAGCTACTTTAACCTCGGTCAAATTTGTTTACTCCTAATTTTGTTTGGCTGTGGTTATCCCAACACCAGAATTTTAAACTTCTTCTTCTTTCGGCTTTTCCCTCTTCAAGGGTCGCCACAGCGAGCCATCCTCCTCAATCGCACTCTGTCCTCAGCATCCTCTGTCCTCACTATCTCCATGTCCTCTATTATTATGTTTACATGGACATAAGTAATCGGATTAAATGGCCCTTCAGAATAAAAATGCAGTGTAAACGCCCCATTCAGATTATTTTTTGTTTATTCAGCTCAATCCGAAATAATTTGTTATCAGAACGAGACGGGTGGTGTACGCTGATCCTTAATCTGAAGATTGTGCATGTAAACACTTAATCTGTTCATTTTTTATCCTATTGTGGAAAAACTGACCGGACTGCACATGTGCGACCTGTCATTTCCGCCTGGCTAATGCTAATGTATGTCGGGGAAGTAAAACTGGTCAATGAGCGACAACATTTCTACTAGCAGCTTTGAAAGAGCTCAAAATGATCTGTGTTACCTGTAGCTCAGTCAGGGAGTGCAGTAATGTCTCCACCGTCATTAAGACCTGTCGCGGGTCCATTTTGGGTGCTCGCGTTTGTTTACATTCATCCTGGAAGTAAACCGGAAGTAGAACTTCTTCGGTGGTTTTTTTAAGGAGAGTTTACCACTCTGTGCATGTCAGTACATCTGTTCAGAATCAAAGCCGCTGCATGTAAACACTCGTCATGAACAGATTGTGTCCATGTAAACTATACATTTGGATTATTTAATCTGAAAACATTTCAATCTGGTCAAATTGTGGGCGACCGTGGCACAGTGGTAATGGCAGTCGACCCCCGATCGGAATGTTGGAGGTTCGAATCCCGCGTCCGCCCACCATGTGTCGTTGTGTCCCTGGGCAAGACACTTAACCCCGAGTTGCTCCCGGTAGGTCTGGATGGCGCCTTGCAAGGCAGGCTACCACTACCGGTGTATGAATGTCTGAATGAATGGGTGGATGGCTGGTATTGTAAAGCGCTTTGGGGCTCCTCACAGGGGGCTGGAAAGCGCTATATAAATAAGCTCCATTTACCATTTACCAAATAATTGTGCGCATGTAAACATAGTTTATAACTACATCCATTTGTCTCCTCTTTGTCTTTTTCTTGGCAGCTGCATTTCTCACATCCTTTTTCCAATATACTCACTGTCCCCACTCTGGACATGTCCAAACCATCGCAGCATGTCCTCTCTAACTTTAGCTCCCAGTTGTTCAACCTGTGCTGCACCTGTAATGATCTCATTCATAATCATCCATTCTTGTCACTCCTAGGAGAACCTCAACATCTTCATTTCTGCCACTTCCAGTTCTTTCTCCTGTCTTTTTGTCAGTGCCACTGTCTCCAGACCATACAATATAGCTGGTCTCACCACTGCCCTGTCTTGTAACCAGAATTTCAAACTTGGTATACTTGATATAATTTTTGACACTGCGTTAAAAAAAGATGACAAGTTATGATGCATAAAAAACAAAAAAACAACAGCTCTTCAAAGCAAATTTGTTCACAAGCAGCCCTGATGTGTCCAACAAATGGATCACCAATGCAATGTTTTATTATATTTATATGTTTTTAGCAAAATATACCATTTTTAAATTTTTAGTAAAGTTGGGATCTTTACAAAATATTCACTTGAACAATGTAAACTGCAGCTGTTGTTTACGTGATAAAAAAAAATCTATTTTCTTTGTCAATCCCATGTGAAAATTTTATACACATTCTGAATGAAAAAATGTCACTCTCCCGAGGCCTTCCTCATACTTTCCATTCCCACATGTTAATTAAAGCTTTGATCTTATTGAAAAAAATCTTGGCTTGCGTCTGTTCCCATGTGGTAATTGCTACAGTAAATGATTTCCCAGTGACACAGCAGGTCAGCCCAGTTCAGATGCTCTCTCCATAGTTACTGGGGAAAGTGTGTTTGTAGACTGCCATTAAGGCTCCTCCGGCTTTTCCCGCTCATCGTCATGTAATATGACACCGAGAAAGCACATTAATAAGACATTGTGTTTATGTTCTCACTTTAAATCCAACCTATTGGCCAAGAAATAAAAATGTCCAAATGAGGCACTGTTGGTTTTATTTCACGTTTTGTGAGCAAATGTACAGAGAGACGTTTGTGGGTAAAAGCACAGTGGGGGAATTTAATTGGAAGCACCTTGTCTCATTAGGTTTTTGTGACATTTGTCTATGTGATACAAATGGAAACACACGGAATGCAGCGTGGAAGGAAATAGAACAACCTAAATAAAGTTGATGGTTCAGAGCCAAATGTAACGTCTCCGCAAGGTGAAGGAGTGTGTGTAATGTTTAATTCAACTCATTCTGTGGTCATTTTTTAAATATCGACTTTAGTCATGTCAGAGCAGGGCATGTTGGAATTATGTAACTTGTATTATTTTTAGCCCTCAATGCACTTCAAAATGCCAAACATCGGAATAAAACATGACAACCAAAACTAGGACAAAACATTCAACATGAACGACAACAAATGCAGTGAAGTTTTCTACACTTGCTTCGCTTGATCGCTAGCAAATCCCCACTTCACAAGCTGCCTTTGGTTCAACCACAGGGAGTTATCACAGATCAAACACCTTCCCAGTCATGGGTGCCCACAAAATCTTCAGTTTAATCTGACAAAGAGCTTCAAGTTGTCAATAATGCAATAAAAATAAATAAGAGGGCATGGCAGTTTAGTGTGCTCCTTGTGGCAGATGTCAGAGGAGGATACTTTCTATAAATACTCCACAACTGCCAGACCAATAAACCAAAATTAGAACCAGAACATATCAAAATGCATCAACAAGCCCTTGCTGTGTGGTACTGTTGCAGATAACGTCCAACCACAGTGTGCGCAAACCATTATAAGGGCTGAAGGAATGAGGCTACGCATTGTCATGGCAGCTAATAACTATGGGTAATCAGCTAATTATTACTGGCAGGCTGGTAAAAAGCTTGCATTGTGAAGTTGCATTGTATCACACAGATTAGTCGCAACACAAAAACCTTTGTGAATAACACCAATAATATTTTTTCCATGACTGCTAGAAGTTCTGTTTGTGATCAGGTGAGGAAAAAATGCCATAAAGAGGAGCCCATTCACTGGTCCATTCTTTAACGCTCAGTTTTGAATTCAATCAACCATCCGTAAGGCCGGTCCAATCCAAGGAGGCCCCATTCCATAACTCCCACAAGCCAAAGGTCACTCACTACTCAATGCCCCAGTTAGCTAGTTGTGACTTGCACAATAATAATCAGGTGGTTTAAAGTTATGGCCAACAAAGATACTAATTTACATTGTTTATGGTAAGTTTTGGATGGAAGGAATATTCTTTCAAATTGAATACAGTAATATTAGCGAGAAGTATTTAGTCATTGAGGTTCTGAGTCATGCAACTGCTGTATTAAGAGTTAAGTGTGTAACACTCCCTCCTGAAGTATTAACTGCTTTTCTTGGGTTCACTTGCTGATACAGTTTAAACCAGTGTTGGGCAACATTTTTTTTCCCCCGAGGGCCAAATCAAGGTATTTAAAACAATCGAAAGGCCACATAGAGACTTCGTATTCTTTAAGACAGATAATCTGGAACACTTATTTCCTGCTTTATCTTGTTGTAGCAAAGTTAGCATGCTTGATAAAAAAATAAGTCTCCTCAATACTCTAAGAGTATTACATATTCTTTGTAAACTGACTCTTGAGACAATATATTTGTTAGCTTAAATATGTAAAAAAACAAAAAAAAACACACATGCTTGCTTTTTAAAGTCGTTTTTTTTCTTTATGGTCCAGTCTAGTTCTGAAAACAACAACTTTAGGAAAATGTTATTGGCATGTCTTAAAGGGGACCTCAGATGTATTTTTTAAATTTTTATGGTATTTCTGTGGGATATCCAGACCCTATTCCTTCAATTTAATGCACAAAATAATTATTAGATAATCAATTATACCCTTTTTAATTCTGCCATTTTTAACTTTCGTTTTGAACGACCGGTTTCTGATAGAAGTTCTGAAGTCCACGCCCTTCAACGATCTGTTTACGCCCTCTGTAACAGCCAGTATCTGTAATGTGTTGTTGTTTTAAAATTAGCTCTTTTTTTATTACTCATTTGACTTACTGTTAGTGCTAGCTTAAGATAACTTACCGAAACCCGTCTGAGCGCGCCGCAATTTGCTGCTCCTTTTAGCATGAGACCTGCCGAATCCGAAGCTAATGTTAGCTTGTTCCTCTTCCGGTGTTCGCCAGCTCCGCTCGTTGCACGCGGAGATTTTGGGAGTTATCGCTGTTCCAGTCAAGACAACACAAAGTTCACCAAGTGTCTCCCGTAAATTAATCCGTAAGGAGAAGGTCCTCGCTGCTGCGAGGCTGCTGCAAGGCTGCAACGAGGCTGTACAGTTGAAGCTCCGCTCCATCCGCCAGAAGCAGTGTCCCGTTGCCGCCGGTCCCTATGCCGGGAGTCCGCTCGTTTAATTTTTGCCGGCTGCGCGTTGGGAGCGATCGCAAATACACTAAAAATTGAACTAAAACATAAAAATAACAATTATACTTTATTTATAAAGCCATTTAAAAAAAACACAGCTGCAACAAAGTGCTGTACACATGAAATTAAGAACATATAAACAAAAGATGAGATGAAATCATGAAAAACAACAGTCATGTGTTTAATACAGAAGTGGGTTGAGCCTAACCAGGGGTTGCTAGGTGAGGGGCTGGACTCAGGTTTGAGGTGATTGGCTACGGCTTGTGACGTCAATAACTGCAGGAAGTGTGAATCCAGGTGTATTTATCAAAAATAAATAAATCTACTTAGAGTAAATAAACCACTGGGTGCATTTTTTTGGCACAAGGACTGTTTTTTTATGAAGTAAATACCCAAAGTTGAGTAAAAAAAACATTAAAAAGTGAATTTTGCATCTGTGGTCCCCTTTAATCCAAAAGTTTTTATGTAATTGTCCAAAATGTTTAATTTATTAAGCTTCATTGATAAAATGCAGGTTTTCATAAACTTTTTTTGTTTTGTTTTCAATTAAGAAAATTGAGGTCTGGAAAGAGATTGTCCAAGGGCCACTTATGGCCCTCGGGCCATATATATTACCCACCTCTGATTTAACACTTTAGCATTTAAATGAAAGAAAACTCAATTTGTAAAAAAAATATTTCTAGTTCCTGTGCTTTAGCATGAGCAATAAATGCACATTTTTGTTAAACACCATTTCATTAATATGATGGTCNAAAAGTTTTTGATTAATTGTCCAAAATGTTTAATTTATTAAGCTTCATTGATAAAATGCAGGTTTTCATAAACTTTTTTTGTTTTGTTTTCAATTAAGAAAATTGAGGTCTGGAAAGAGATTGTCCAAGGGCCACTTATGGCCCTCGGGCCATATATATTACCCACCTCTGATTTAACACTTTAGCATTTAAATGAAAGAAAACTCAATTTGTAAAAAAAATATTTCTAGTTCCTGTGCTTTAGCATGAGCAATAAATGCACATTTTTAACACTTTAGCATTTAAATGAAAGAAAACTCAATTTGTAAAAAAAATATTTCTAGTTCCTGTGCTTTAGCATGAGCAATAAATGCACATTTTTGTTAAACACCATTTCATTAATATGATGGTCCACTGTATTTTTCATAATCTGGGAACAAAGTCCCTGATTTCCGTCCCCCACTGTCCCCGTCCCCCCTCTGTGTAGGCCATCTGCAAAACAGTGTGCTTATTTTTATTTTTTTTGTTGGAGACGGCCAAAAAGCAAACTGCATTCAGAATATCATAAAGTGGAGTCTCCCTTACTGTACTGGGAGTGATCTAGACTGACTCTGTTAGGATAAAGATAAACATCTTAGCTGGACTTCTTCCAAACTCCACCTCTGCTGCTCTACTTGGTTCCAGTCATGTTTTCATTAGCAGGTGTCATCTTTCCAGTGACCATGAGTTAGGTCGCGCCTGCTTGAAAATAGGATTGGGGTCAGTTCCTGATTGAGTCGGTGAAATATTTTTTTTTTTCTTTTAGTCTTTTCCACACATGGTCTGTTCTTATGTCATGTTTATGATCTGCAGTTTAAAATGTGAAGAGTTTAAATAATGAATTGAGCTAAACAATGCTGCAACCTTTGTCTTTATCTTAGTAGTACCAGAAGTTTAAAATCATTATCAAGCTTTGCAATATGGTATTTTGCTTAATTCCAGCACACATGCCAACCAGTATGCTTCCAAAACAAACAAAGGAGAGATGACTAAACCTGTTAAACAGTCTAAATCCTGTTGTGTATTACCGAGCTGTCACTGCGGAGATCCTGGTTTAAACGCTGTCACTTCCTCCACATCACAGCTGCAAATTGGTACCTGTGAACGGTAAAGCGATGGACTGTGGGGTTTTATTTAAGCACGAGAAAGAAAAATGACACTTGCATGTGTGTGCACAATTATCTTAAAAAGGTTTAGGCATGGTTTAATTCAGATTATAGCACAATTGCAGGCTTGGTCTGAGATTTAGAGCTTAGCTGCTGCACAAAAAGCTGACAAGCTTAATTCTCTTTGGCTTATTTGCTTTCGTATCAATGAAGAGACGATCTGTAAGCTCATCAAAAATAAACCCACTGCTGTTTGTAAATTATTTTTAGCCAAACACTTTCTTTTTGTTTATTTTGCAAAGTAGTATAATCCTTTAAATTTCCCCTTTGTTGTTTTAAATAGTCGAGTTCCTGTCCCAGTGACATTTTACCATAGAAAAACACTTAAAGCTGCTATGTGTAACTTTCTGTTGTGCTCAGGACTTAGAAATATTTTCAGCAGGGAAAAGCATTCTGTTCCCTCCCCCTCAGAGCCATATATGGCTCTGAGGGGGAGCCACAGTCCGTGCTCTGCTGAACTTGAGTTCAGCTCCGCCTCCTGCTGCATGTCCGCTCGGAGCCGCTTCAATATTCTGTGTTTATATGTTAATAAAACGTTCTAAAAAATAAAATAAAACCATGAAGCACTGGTCCAGCAACACAAAAACACCCTGAAATCAGCAGAGCTTCACGCAGCCACGTTGGACATGATTTAATTCGCTCGTGACTTCCTCATTTCTGTCAGTGGAGGTCTGGAATGTCTGGAATGCTCCGCCCCCACTACATGTCCTGTGGCAGACGCTGCGAAGTTCTGTGATTATATGTTAATAAAACGTTCTAAAAAATAAAATAAAACCATGAAGCACTGGTCCAACAACACAAAAACACCCTGAAATCAGCAGAGCTTCACGCAGCCACGTTGGACATGAGTTTTTTTTCGCTCGTGACAAATCCATTTCCTCATTCCTGTCAGTGAAGGATGAAGCGATCACTTGACTTTTGGCAAAAAAACAAAAGAAAAGTCCAGCTCTGGGATGAAGAAGGGATATTTAATACATTTGTGTCACATACAAAACAGTCCTGCATCGCTTTGCAATCCTTTGAATGAGAATGTGCGCGGCGCTGGGGCTGGGACAGGCGGGGGCGTGGGTTGGGGCGTGACAAACAACTCTGTTTTTATTGGCTGGTCATTGTCCGGGTCACTCTGTGTTTTTAGTGTTTTTATAAATGCTGATAGAGAAGCAAGGGGACTATAGTTTTTTTCAGAGATTACTTTGTCTAACATCAGTCTGTCAGTAGATAGTGACAGAGTGAAGAAATATGTTAAAAATATATTGTTAGAAAAGTTACAGACTGCATTACAAAGTTACATAGTGCAGCTTTAATTGTGCAAAGAACATACAAATATGACTTTTATTCAGAGTTATTTCCGTTTGATGCCAGATGTATCAGAACATTTTTTTGTCCTAGCAACAGTTTAAAAAAAAAACCTTTTACCTTTTATACCAGGCCTCTGCAGAGCGTTTGCTAAACATTTTCATGCAAATCAAACTCAACGTTTCTCTCCCCCTTTTCCTTTTCCCTCTACTTTTTGTATATATTCCAGCTCGTCAACCAGGACAGGAGAGCCCAGCAGCACTGTGGTGTCAAGCCAGTCCAAACCCAGTGGGCAGAGCCATAAGGTCTGTTTGGTGTGCTCGGACGAGGCCTCGGGATGCCACTATGGTGTGGTAACCTGCGGCAGTTGCAAGGTGTTCTTCAAGAGGGCTGTCGAAGGTTGGTTGCACACATCTGCCAGTTTTCACACTCTTCAGCTCCGAATTCCTTCTGTCATGACACACTAAGCATTTTTGTTTAGATTTGGCCAATGGAATATAAAAAAGGCAGGTTAAATAAAATAAAATTAAAAAAAAAACAGCATTTCACATAAAAAAATATTGTTCTTGTGAAATTTGTGCAACAGTTAGTCATATACATGACTGTTCCTTAAAACCTTAATCAGCAAGCAACAACTAAACATATAGTTCAACTGTAGTTATATCCCAATGTGTATATTTCTCTGTTAATAAGCTGCAGAAAATTGGAACACTTTCCACAATCTAAGCTCAGAATAGAACAGTAGGATGCCTGCATTTTTTAGCATTACAGTCATTGTTCTATTCTTGTAGGACTACCTTCTTTTCCATTTCTCCTTCCTGTTTTCCCAGTATCAAAACTTGGATTACTTACTGGTGATTTCAACAAAAACTTGGACAGGAAAAGTCCCAAACCATCTCTTTTTTTCCCCCCCATTCTAACATAGTGTTTGCCTGTCAGAACTTTGGTACTGTCAACTTGTGTGGGCTTTATTTCCTTTGCTGCACAAGCATTTTACATTGTTTACTAGAAGATTCATGCTTTGCCACAGACAAATTGTTTGTGTCTTATAATGATTTTCGTAAAGTCTAAAATCTTGAGAAGGGAAGACGAGGAATGCATCTGACAAACGAGCAAAAGTTATTGAGCTCTAAATCTAAAAAAGCTAAGTCTGGTCCTCTGGGCATTCAAAAAACAAAATAAAGCAAAAAAAAAATTGTAGAAACGTTTCGTCTTTCGTCCGAAAGACTTCCTCAGTCTGAGCGAAAGACGAAACGTTTCTACAATTTTTTTTGCTTTGTTTTGTTTTGTTTTTTGAATGTCCAGAGGACCAGACTTAGCTTTTTTAGATTTTTCTACCTGGATTGTTGAGCATGCATCTGGGTATGAGCTCTAAATCTTTTTGTCATGCATTCCTCTGCCCTTATCTTTATGTTTTTGCTGTTTTCTTTCTGCTGCCTCTGCAGATGTGGTATTGCTTTCTGAGGGTTTTTTCACTGCCAACTGATCGGCGCTTGTTCTAATCAACAGTCGGCATGTAAAGCCTCGGTGAACACTAAATAAGCTACTGTCTTAATTCTAATTGATCCAATGCTGACACGGTACGCTCTGCAACAAGATGACCCTCAATAATCTTCTCTTCCTTAGTTTTAAAATGAATAGACGTGTCCTTCTTTCTATTTCATTTAGTACTTTTGTTTCCTCTTTTAACAGCAGCTACCATTTCTTAGTGAAGTACAGGCTGGTGAACAAACTTGCTGTCTCCTATAGGATAGGCCTTTTGGATTTCTGCAGCAGTTCAAGACAGAAACATGGTGGTTCTTTAATGGAAATTATGAAATATGTTTTGTTTTCATTAACAAATAATCTTAGTTATATTTTAACCAAACAAATGAAGCAGTGCCAATGGAACTTAGTCAAGTTTTTCAATGTTTATCTTGTTTTATATTCATTATAGACACACTGTGCTCAAAATGCAAAACAAAAATCTGATTTTTGGAGGACTTTTGTTAACATACTGTATTAACAATAATGGCAACATACAAATCATAATGCCGCCATTAGTATTCATACTCTTTGTTCTGACACTGAAGGGCATTGGGATAGTTCAGGTGTTTGGACGTCTCATTTTGTGGGAAAGTTTTGAACAAACCGAACTGGTGTGAATAGCTCTTTGAACGACCTTGATTTGGAGAAATGGAGTTTAAATCTGATCGGATTGATGAGCTAACTAGTCTGAGTGGTGCCAAGACCTAAGTGGATTGCTCCTGTCTAAAAGCAACTCTAATCTCAAATCTCTAATTCATGCAGTCAGTGTTTGGGAAACATTTCCATTTCTGTCAGTTTAGCATTGCATGGTTACTCTGACAGAAATAGTCCAGTATTCCTGCCAAATGTGTTTCTAGAGGGAGCAATGGATAGCTGCTGGTGCTTTTTACACATGGAAAATTTACATAATTCCAAATAAATAGTCATGCAATGGGGAATTGACTACGGTGTAAACATTTATGAAAGAGGGATTGTATGAACTGCTATGACATTTCTGAGATGGAGGCTCTTTTAAGATGACAGGCAGGCTTTAAGTTAGCTTACTGATCTGATCGGAATTTACCTGTTTTTCTCCAGACTGAGGTCATTTAAAAGCTATCTACAACAAGTAAAAATAAATTGCCCACAACATTACTCAGAGAAGCCCTCTTCAGAAGACCTAACTGACTTGCGTCAGGACTTGGATCTATATAGAGATAAATAAAGATTTTTATAGCATTGAAACCGTCTAAATTTACAACAGCCTCCAAAATTATATAGTTGAGCAAAATGTGAAGCGTTAACAAGCACTTTTAATCTTGTTTATTCAACTAATCAATCTTATATCTTAACTAATCAATCAATCTTAATTCATCTGTAACAAATCTTTGGTATGTTGAAGTCCTAACAGGCCTTTGGTCACTACATAGTCCTTCTATGAACAAGACTAAGGCCTTTGACACCCACTGAAAGTTTTTCAGTGTTTTTAGACCGTGGAAAGCAAATAGTCTGGTTTAGCTAAATTTACAATTCTTATATAATCTATAAAAGAAACCAGGTGCTAACATTATTTTGTGGTCATATGTTGCTGCAGGAATACTTTTCATAATAGAGGGAGAGGTGCATGTAGAAAGGTATGTAGCAATCTTGAGCAAACACTTTCGTCAGTGTGCTCAAATTCTCAGACTTTGACCCACATTTTTCCAACAAGATAATAACCAATGCACAAAAGGGAGTGGCTTTAAAAAAAAACTCTGAAAGGATTTCTGAAGGGAAACGATGTGGGCCTGAACCCCAGTAGACAATCTTTAGGTAGTCCTGATGATATTTGGGTACTGACACTCCCCGCCCAGCCCAGTGGATTCTGAATATTTTGTCTATAAGAATGAAGAAATGTTGCCAAGTGACTGCTAGGCATGTCGGAAGACTTGTAAATATGTGTTCATTAAATCCCAAGTAGTGAGTCAGAACACTAGGGGGAAAAGAACATTTGAAACAAAAATGTCTTGACTAATAATAATAATAATAAAATGAACTTAAGTTTTAGATGAGTAAGGAACATAAAATGTTGGACTTGATTAAAAAAAATGGTACCTGTGAATTTGAGCATCTTTGTGACTTTGAGCTCTAATCTAGTCAAGTCAAGTCAACTTTATTTATGAAGCACATTTAAAACAGAAACTGTTACCAAAGTGCTTAACAAAAAATCAATGAGAGTAATCTAATGGTAAAAAATAAAATAATGATTGTACCGAAAATTAATTAAAACATCAAAGAATAACATAGAAACACAGAACAAAAAAATACTAAATCAAATTGCACTGTGTGAAATGCCAGAGAAAACAGATGAGTTTTTAGCAGCGATTTAAAAACAGGAAGAGAAGTTGCCTGCCTAATGTTGGGGGACAGATTGTTCCAAAGTTTGGCTCCCATTTCTAATATGTGTACGACGAAGTATTAGGGCCACGCACTTTTTTTAAATTTTTTTATTACCAGAATAAAGTCGTAATATTACGAGAATAAAGAATCAGAATCAGCCTTTATTGTCATTGCACAGAAGCACAACAAAATTTAATTTCAATACAGATCGTCCAAAGAAACGCAAACAACCAAACATCATAGGTGGACGGGGTGCCTGAGGCTGCAGCCTCATGAGAAGTGCTGCCTTTTTCGTTCGATAAGGAAAACGGAACACGAGGAAAGGGGAGTTTTTTTATATTTTTTATCACATCTCACACTGTGTCCCTAACGGGACACGGTGTGAAAGTTGCCAAAAATGCAAGATAAAGATGACATCAGACATATGCATGTGGGGTGAGGTGGGAGGGCTCCCAGCACAGGCTGCTCAAGAGAGCATCACAGCCACCTGGTGCCTCGCATCCAACCTGGGTTACAGCACCGGAGGAAGAAAAGGAGGGAGGCCAGTGAAGGCGGTGACTTGAGGGGAGTGTCCAGATGACCTGATTGACTATTATTAGGTTTTGTACCTGGATGACTGAGCATGCACTTTGATGAGAGATTGTGTTTATAGCTGTCTGAGTGAGTGTATGCATGTGTGTGTTTGTAAGTAAGTTTGTGAACACTGTTCCAGATAGCCCCCCACCCCCTGCCGTAGTCCATGAAAGTGATGATGCACTGTTTATCAGCCGGCCTCAGTAGAGCTCTGACACAGGTCACAGATGATCTTGGGGAAGGGAATGGGTAGTGGGATCAGAGCATCTTGTTCACATAACATCCAAGAGAGTTTGAGATGGACAGCCTTCCAAGGCTGCCTATGGTCAGCCTTTACAGTCTCACTGGTACATCTCAATGGCGACTCCAAAAAGCCAAATTTGTGGTCAATTCCGCCGAGCCAAGTTTATAACTTCTCCAAGGTCAATTCCTTCCCACCAGCGAGCTTCAGGAGCTGCAAGTAGCCTGCGATTCTCATCAAGAATCATGTCCAGCTTACGGTTCAGCTCACACAGCATTTGAGTCGGAGTGTTCACAGCACGGCACATTCCCTCACACAGGCCAGCCAGCTTCGCAATGGCCAGAACAGCTGCCAATATTTTTCAAATTTGTCGATATGCCAGGTAATCACCCACTCCAAAAAGCGGAAGTTCTGTTGTCATAAATCCAATTATGAACACATCTTCAACATCCTCGACCGACACTATGGACAGACACACAATCTCCCACTGTCCCAGGAATCCATTGTGTATCCGGCTGCAAGTGTCCCATCAGGGCAGGAGAGCTCTCCTTTGCCTTGTCTTCTAGTCCAGAAACTTTGACCAATTGTGTTGAGACCAGCTGACCAGATCCATAATTTACAATTCGGAAGATATGCACAGAGAGGCTCCGAAAGGTTTACTGGACAAAGAGCAGAAGCAGGGGAAGGAGCAGGAGGAAATTGTGTCCACCTTCACAGAGCGCAAGAAGGGAAAAAATAAATAAATAAAATAAAGTTGTAGTATTTCGGAATAAAGTTGTTGTATTACGAGAATAAAGTCATAGTATAACGAGAATAAAGTCGATAGATAAAATATAATAATCTGATGCTGATGTCCTAACAGATTGGTATTGGTTTTACAAATACGGTAAGGAGATACTTAAAGTATAACTTAACAAGATGCTCACCATCCATCGTTTTATTGCAGTTGTAAGACTGCTTTTTCGTGTCAGAGTTCTTATAATATTACAACATTATTCTGGTAATATTCCGAGTTTATTCATGCAATACTACAACTTTATTGTATTATTTCGACTTTATTCTCGTAATTTACAACTACCTATATTGTCAAAATATTACGACTTTATTCTCGTAATGTTTCTACTTCTCATATGACTTTATTCTTGTAATATTACAACTTTGTTGTCATAATACTGCAACTTCATTCTCGTAATATTATGACTTTATTGTCATATGACTTTATTCTCGTAATAATATGATTTTTATTCTCATAATTTCTTTTTTTTTTCCTTAGCCTGGTCCTAATACAGTACCGTATTCGTCGGCCTATAAGTCGCACCGGAGTATAAGTCGCACCAGCCAAATATGCCAAATTAAATGGAAAAATCAACGTATAGGTCGCACCGGCCTATAAGTCGCACCGGCCTATAGGTCGCACCTCACGTGAGCTGGTGTTTTGCACAAAATGGACTGGCTGCCAAATTGTTTGGAAGGACTTTTGACAAGATTATCACATTAAAACTACAGTACATTATTTTGTTTGATGTGTCTTAATTAATAAATGAACATTATTTTGGACTGGCTGCCAAATTTTTTGGAAGGACTTTTGACAAGATTATCACATTAAAACTACAGTATTTTGTTTTATGTGTCTTAATTAATAAATGAACATTATTTTGGACTGGCTGCCAATTTTTTTAGAAGGACTTTTGACAAGATTATCACATTAAAACTACAGTATTTTGTTTTATGTGTCTTCATTAATAAATGAACATTTTTTTGGTATATTTTGTGTCTTTCATCATTTATCTTTAAAGATAAACACATAGAAATATATTTTTATTAGCTGACATTACAGTAAAAAACGTGTCTCAGTTTAAAATGATGACAGAAACAGATACTGTATTTATTTTATGGCTTTTATTTATTCATTCAAAACCATTGAAGTCTTCATCTTCTGTGTCACTGCACCATTTTTGGACCAGGCAGATGTCAACAGTGTAGGTACTGTAAAGGGTTTCTTAGCGCCCATAGCGGCCGAAACTGGTACTGCACCATTTTTGGAGCTTTTGACCAAAGTCACATTATGACCAAAATGTTGGAAAAATCGACGTATAAGTCGCACCGGCCTATAAGTCGCAGGGCTTAGAAATGTGGGCAAAAAGGTGCAAAAAGGTGCGACTTATACGCCGGAGAATACGGTACTCTGTTGTATACATGCAATCATACAATCTAATACATGCAAACTGAAATGTGTACACTTGCATAGTTAATATCCACATCCTGGGTTTTATTATGTGGTGCTGGTGTAATGACAGAGTACTCAAACTGAAATGTAGTAGCTTCTTTTTTTTTTTTTTTGAAGAACTGAATACAGAAACACTGTGAAAAACATTGTCATTTTTTGTTTTTCTCCCCCTTCTCTG
Organism: Garcialebias charrua; assembly: GCA_038048925.1. Classification (NCBI taxonomy): domain Eukaryota; kingdom Metazoa; phylum Chordata; class Actinopteri; order Cyprinodontiformes; family Rivulidae; genus Garcialebias; species Garcialebias charrua. The sequence continues at coordinate 1,855 of JBBPBX010005497.1, read as the reverse complement.
TTCTCTGCTCCTTATCTCTATGGTGAAGGATGGAGAGCACGACAAAACACAGATGGTAAATAAATGCACTTTTAATAACAACAATAATAATAATAGTAATTGTAATCATGAATATAATGAAAACACTGTCGCCTTTGATTTGCTCGTGTCCCTGCACTACAATATGACCAGTCTGCCTCGACACATGCAAACCTTCTTCTGCCAACTTTGTTAGTGCATGCAGATCTTCGGACTTGGTGATTCAACTCACGTCAGTTGCTTGTGATTAATTATTGTGCTGTTCAGTTTCTGCTTGAAATGCTTCACTTTTTCATCCTCACAGGTGGTAGATCCAAAAAATTGTTGTCACAGTTTCCCATTAACCCAAGTCTCTGCACTTGGCCCACATTATCTTATGAGTCCTTCTCCTTTTGCTGTTTGGGTGTTTTGCATATTTTCTCATGTTTCTCCCTGATGACTGTGATAAGAAAGGTGTCTGTTTTTTGCAATATTTTGCAGTACTGCCTTTCACCTGAGAGTGCAGATCAGAGTCATTACGTACACTGCCAACATCTTTGTCTTGATTAAATCAGTGGCTCCCTAACTTCTTAGCTTTTGATGCACAAAATAAAAGCTGCACAGACTTGTAACTTGGTGTATTGGTTGTACAAACACTACCAGTAAGTCACTTAGCAGAGCCTTGTGAGCCATCACTTTTTTTTATTAATTTGTAACTGCTGTTTTTGTTTTTGGAAGCAGTAAAAAGAGAGTTTGGTGATTTCTGCAGGGATGTGTCAAATTGATATCAGTGGTTAGTACCTTATCAGCTGTGACAGCAATTGTAAAGCAGAGTATTGAGAAAATATTCATTCATTCAACCTTTATTTAGTCAGGTAAATCTTTTGAACCTCATGGGCTCATTTACGAAAGCGACCTGCTAAAACTAAAGAACAATGAACAGCAGTGGTAGAATTTCCTTAAACAATAAACAAACAAACAATAAACAATAGAAAACAAAAGAGAGAAAAAAACAAAAGAAAGTTTTTTTTTTTTTTTGTTTTTTTTTTTTAACAAAGTATCAAAAAACTAGCAAAATAGGGATATAAGGCTTCTTCCAGGCTAGGCTAATGGCTAACCAAACAAGGGTCCTTTTTATGTTGGTTTTCAAGCTTGTGAAGCAAGCCTTTCTCAGTAATGTCATACTGGTGTGAAAATGGCCACATTAGCTAATATTAAACTTATACTGTACACTGGCTCATGACACCATTTCTTTAGTTTGTCTCTGTTATCTCAGCCAAACCTTGTCTGTTACTACCGGTACACAGAAGTATGTGTACTGAGCATATAGGCTGTGTAACCATTGATGTCCTGCTGAATGTGTCAGTCCACAAGAAGTTAAATCAACTTTTGACTGACTAGATGTGTTCAGCTCAGTTCAATTCAGTTTATTTATATAGCGCCAAACTACAACAGAAGTCATCTCAGGGCACTGAACAGAAACATATACATATACAAACCGGATTCCAAAAAAGTTGGGACACTAAACAAATTGTGAATAAAAACTGAATGCAATGATGTGGAGATGGCAAATGTCAATATTTTATTCGTAATAGAACATAGATGACAGATCAAAAGTTTAATCTGAGTAAATGTAACATTTTAAAGGAAAAATATGTTGATTCAAAATTTCACAGTGTCAACAAATCCCCAAAAAGTTGGGACAAGTAGCAATAAGTGGCTGGAAAAAGGAAATTGAGCATATAACGAACAGCTGGAAGACCAATTAACACTAATTAGGTCAATTGACAACATGATTGGTATAAAAAGAGCTTCTCAGAGTGTCAGTGTCTCTCAGAAGCCAAGATGGTAAGAGGAT
>JBBPBX010005496.1:20409-65482 GCA_038048925.1 Garcialebias charrua | reverse complement strand
GTCCTGCGGTAGCTTGATGGTCAGTGCCGCAGTCCTGTAATCCTGAGGTTGCAGGTTCAAGCCCAGGTTACATCAGAAAGGGCATCTGGTGTAAATGGTCAAATCTTTCATGTGAGTTCGGTCGCTGTGGTGACCCCTGAAGAACAGAGCAGCCGAAATAAACTTTCTTACTATGTTGGGAGTTGTCACAGGTTTGACTTTGAATGCTTAAAATAAAATATTTGTTTTGTTTATGTAAAGTCAATCGTATGGTCTCAAACTCTAGTTTTGAATTTTGCAATAATGTTCTTGGAAGAAGTGAAACAAACGGGCTCAGTATGAAACGTCTCAAACTGTTTGCAGTGAGGAGAGAGGTCAGAAATAACATCAGGCTGCTGGACAGTGTTTCAAAACACACAAGAATCTGTTTCTGCTGAGAAACCAAACTAGCTTCAGGTTCTGGTTGTGTGTACTTTTTTGGAAGAATGTTATGTAGTGAAAATTATGTATATTTAATTATTAATAAAAATAAATGTTTGATTTTTTTGGTTCATAGAAATAAATTGCCTTTATTTGATTGAATTCTTTAATAGGATTTTCCTGTAAGGCTCTACGATTAATTTTATTGAGAAAGAACTGTATGTTCTGTGTATTTTGTGCCTTGACTACAAAAATATAAGCCCAAGTATTATTATTTTTTCTAAATGCAGTAATTGCATAATTTTGTCACGGTTCTGTTCAGGAGCCTTTAGAAGAAAAGACTCCCCTCCTAAAGGAACGTCTGAGCCGCTTGTTCGAAGCGAACGAGCAGCGCTGCAGCCGCAGAGTGCTGTACGGGGCAGATGTTCTGCAGGCGTGCACCCTGAGCCCAGGTCCTGGCCGCTCTGCTCTGACTGCTGGAGGCTGGAGGTGGGTGGGCAGTGAGAGCTGTGTCAGGGCTCAGAGGACATGTGTCGGTTCAACTTCTACACTGCAGTCCACTCTGCTTAGCACGGAGAACCGCCTGGAGGCAGCCCAAAGTCTGATCAAGAGGTAATCCATTTAAATTGCCTTTTTTATTGTTCATGAATCCAGTCCATTTGCTGCATCTGTATTAATTGGTAGCCATGCTTTTGGAGGGTTTATGACTACAGTATATTCTCTATTCTAAAATAGAAATTTAGTTCACCTATTTTTTTTATTTATTAGACCTATATTTAATTTACTAATTTAAATAAAGACCTACAGTATACCATGTATCTCCATATCACACCAGTTATTTACTATTGCTGTTGTCTTGCAGGCTGACATGCATGGTGTCTCCAGCTGTAGCTCCACCTCCTCACCTGTATGCAGCCAATCCACCTGTTTCCTACAGCCTTGAGCAGAAGTCCTTTCAGAAGAGACTGCTGGAGGCCTCTGCCCCCCACAGTGCAGACATCCATCACTTGGCATCCAGATGTCTCTTGAGTTATACTGACTTGCAGTTAATGCAGATGGACTCAGGTTAGTTCAGTTTCTTTATGTACCTGTCTTGTTGCTTACCTAGTTTATCTGCTCCATTTCATCCAGACTTAAACGGCAACAAGCTGAAACTGCCAAACAACCAGCTAACAAAGTTAAATGGAACTTGCTTGTCTGTTTTTTATTTTTTTATTTATCCTATCCTCCAACTACACAGACTGAAAACCTGAGCCCACGTTTTGCTCTTTACTACATTAGTGAAATTGACGTCCGTGCTTCATATTTTCTTGCATTCAGTAATGTAGTGTGACACACTGTAAGCTCAGTGTTCATGAAGCTTCCCTGTAGCTCAGGTGAATTGTTTAGGTTTCCAGAAACCAGAGTACTGTATATGGTAATGGCAAAAATAATAACTTCAGCATTTATTTTTCTTTCACTAGGTAAACTGGAGGCTCTTGCAATTCTACTGCAGAAGCTCAGATCAGAGAGCAGGCGTGTCCTCATCTTCACTCAGATGTTGAAGATGCTGGACATCTTGGAGGCCTTCCTGGATTACAGGCAGCTCACATATATGCGCATTGATGAAAGCCTCACTTACGATGAAAGACAGGTAAAAATATCACCAACATTTTTATCTAGTTATGAAAGCAATACTTTTAACACTTTAGTATTTGTGTTTTGCCATTTCTTTGTGAGGGATATATATATATATATATATATATATATATATATATATATATATATATATATATATATATATATATATATATATATTAGGCATGTAACGAGATCTCGTTGTACGAGATCTCGCGATATTAAACTCCCGCGATATCTCTCGTTGAGAGGTAACGTTGTCTCGCGAGACGCTAATGCTAGCGCTAGCAGAGCCCCTAGCAAGTCAGCGTCACGGACAGCATGGCTTCGCCGGATGAAGTTGCTATAGAAGACGCCCCAACTACTGATGGAGGGTCCCGGTGCCGCAGACGCCTCTACATTGATGGAGGGTCCCGGACGCTGCCCCGAATGTAAAGACACGCGTGTAAACACCGGTGTGACCGGTGTTGCCAGATAGAGTCCCACCCACCCAAAGCACTCTTTACCCGCAAAAGTCAGAAGGAAAATCGCGGTGAACCGCCCAATCTGGCAACACTGGTGAGTGACGGCTGCAGATTCAGCGCTGATGCGGATATTTATGTTCAATTTTTGGAAAGTCCTGCGTGAATATCTATTTTTTTTAAACAAAGTTGAACGTTCTAAGGTCTAAGGAGATTCAATCAGTAAAATGAAGACATCAGTTGGGTTTGTAATACATGTTAAAACAGAATAAAAGCCTTTTTGCGGCATAAAACCGATCTTTGAAGTTTTCTTGAACTAATATTAAAATCTCGTCTCGTTCTCGCGAGCTCTGTAATTTGTCTCGTCTCGTGAGTTTTGTGTATCGTTACACCCCTAATATATATATATATATATAAATAAGTTTGAGCCAAGTATAACAGTTAATGAGCCCTTACAGTGTGTACTGAGGAGGAACAGTGATCTTGCTGTACGACCCAAAAGGGAAACGTCTTTCTGCTGAGGCTGAAACTAATACAAAAACTATACAAACATAATTAAAATGTAATTTAATCAGTCTCTTTAGTTTAAGAAGACTAATGGTGTGGTCACACAGAGCAGCGTTTTTACCTCAAAGCTTCCAGCCTCCATGTAAAGTCAATGGTGGACGCACCTAGGCACCTCCTGGCGTCTGGCGTCAGGTCGCGTGCGTGTTGAGCGTGCTGATGAGCGTTTTTTCGTGCACGTGAACCGGCGTCGGCTTCCAAGTTCCGCTTCAGCTGAGCTGAAGTTTTCGCGGTTCAAACTTTCAAACGCCGCTCAACTCCACCTGATTGGTTGGTGTGTCAACCAATCAGGGAGAGTCGGGGGGCAGAAGAGAGGGGGCAGTGGGAGAGTCCCTATGTGACGCGGAAACGAGGGTGCGCGCGCACTATGTGACGTATTGTTTGTCGGAAAAAAAAAGAAAAGACCCGCGAGCTCGTGAACTATGGAAGAGAAACTCATTGTAGCTGTGTGTTCGCGACAATTCCTTCACGACCAGTCAAGTCTGCTCCACAGAGACGGAAATAAACAGCTCCTCCTCGCCTGGCGGAGTGAGCAGGACTCCGTGTGCAGGGCTCTGTATACCGGTAAGCTCCTCCCACACACCCAGCAGCTTCTGGCTTCTGGCTTTTTGGTCTGAACACGCTGCATTCACAAGTGCGTCCACTTGCGTGCGTGAGGAGCATTTTGGAGGTTCAAAACGCTGCTCTGTGTGACTGTACCATAACTCCAGTAAAATGACATGATCTTATGCTAACTGATCTTATGGAGCAGAAGGCATCTCCTGTCACTCAGAGCCACCCATGTCTCGAGCTCTAAACCACGAGGCTGATTTGCTCGTCAGAGGAGTGTCACCGTACAGAGATTGGACTCTACGTCTGAACATTGTGGCAAAGGTGTGGTTCTGCTTTGGGCGGGCGATGGTGGATGTGTTTGCCGACGTGGAGAGCATGCTGTTCTTTTACATGCATGATCAGGGTTGCACTCTTTGGCATGGACATGTTTTTCTGTACACCTTTCACCCTGGCTCTGATAGCCTGACTATCCAGAGTGAGGGAGCGCCACCACACGCTGATCCTGATAGTTCCACACTGGTCAGCCTAACCCTGGCTGATGAACATATATCAGCTCCTGAGTGGACAGCTGTGGAAACTCCTGCTATGGGAGGACATGTTGTCTTGGGCAGGAAGATAAAGTTTCATCCACACCCAAAACACCTGAAGTTCTGGGCCTGGCCTGAGTGGCATAATTTAGACGCAGTGTGGCTTCCTCAGAATGATAAATACCTTTCAGACTGTTGGGGCTCCCTCCACTTGGTCCCTATATGACAAGTGTAGGGTGTTTGAGGAGTGGTGCTTTGAAAGCAGGCACTTCTCTTTAATGCCCCATTGGGGGGATTTGGTTTGTAGGAGTTAATTGACAAACAAAAGGCCTTCTTTATAAACAAATTGTACCTGGCTGCTATCTCAACATGCCATGTGGGTTTTGAGAGGAGAACAGCCAGCCAACACCCTTCGGTGGTCTATTTTATGAAGGAGGATCCAGGCTTCTTCCTGTCTTCAGGCCCCTGGCTCCTTCATGGTACAGGACCTCTCCAGCCCCCCATTTGAGCCTGTAGAGGAGGGTGACCTCAAACATCTGTCTTTAAAACAGAGGTCTCCATTCCTGGTTTTCATGACACACTTAACTGAATTGAACACGTTGACTAGGTTCTGCTAAACTTGGTGTCATTCTGATTAGGTAGTTCAATTATTTGAAAATGGTGTGTTGATGCAGGGAAACAGCTAAAACATTCAGGACATTGGGCCACGGTGACTAGGGTTGTGGACCTCTGCTTTAGGACAGTGCTACAGTTGACATTGGCGTCTGCTAAACATGATGGGAATATTAATGCACTTGCAGTGCACTCCTGTATCAAGTTTGGTCCTAGGGATGTAAGGGTCTCACTGCAGCACAACTCTGCTTCCCTAGTCTTTCAGTACTAGGCACTAATATACTGTACCTTTGTTTTACCTTACTGGGTACCATTGCAATTTACTTTCACTGTAAACTCTACAATTAGATTATATATACAGGGAACCCCCGACCTACGTACGAGTTTGGGACCTAAGAACCGTTCGCAGCTCGATCCGTTCGTAGGTAGGGGGTGAAAATTATATTAAAAAAAAAAAATTATTCATTCATTCATTCATTCAACCTTTATTTATCATGCTAACGGAGCGCGCGCACACATTTAAGCATGTAAAGTAGTGTACTGTAATGTTAAACATTGCTATTCACATTTACAGAATAAATAAAAATATATTTTCTTACTTTGAGATGGTCAAAGCCGACATAGGTTGCCATGCGTTGATTGTTTTCGGGCCAAGCAGCGCGGGGGCCGGCAAGCCACCGCAGCTGCTCCAGACCTGTGTTAGCTAGCTGGCTAGCTTCTGCTAGCCAAGCCATGAGCTAGTGTTGGAGCGGCGGCGCGATCAATCTGCAGCTGCTGCTCCAGCCGCTGCTCCAGCCTGAGACGTCCACAGAGCTATTCCAGCTAGTAATTAATCCATATGATGCGATCCTGGTCACCAGTGTTCAAAAGGCCGGCTCCCGTGTTAGCTCCAGTGTTAGCTCTGGAGCTAGCCAGGCCGGAGGTGTAGCCAGGCCGGCCGGAGGTGTTCGCACGGCGGCCTGGCACGATCGGCGATAAATCCGCTGCTGCTTGAGACATCCACAAAGTTCACAGAGACGTTTCCAGCTAGTAATTAATCCATATGAAGCCATCCTGGTCACCAGTCTTCGTCCGGCTCTCGGCAGCTAACCTAAGATGGCGTCCGGTGTTCTACATTAATTTGTGACCGGAGACCCCAGTGACTGAACCTAAAATAGCGTCCGGTGTTCTACATTAATTTGTGACCGTGTAAACTGAAGACCTACTTCCTGTTGCCAAAAATTGCTCAAAAATGATCAGAAATGATCTTTTTTATCATAATTATTATTTATAAAGCCTTTAAAACAACCAGAGCTGCAACAAAGTGATGTACACATGAAATTAAGAACATTTAAACACAAAAAAAAAAAAAAAAAATTTTTTTTTTTTTTTTAATTCATATTTTTATTAAATATGATATGTTCGTAGGTCCCGTGGTTCGCAGGTCGATGGGGTCGTAGGTCGGGGGTTACCTGTAGCTCTTTGGAAACCCAAAATAAGGAACATAAATAGCTTTAACAATCTAGTAAAGTGACAGCATTCAATCATTTATGCACAAATGCTGACCTTACTCTGATATATTAGTCAGTGATGGAAAAAGTGTGTGTCTCATATTTTAGCACATTGGTTATTTAAAAGACAATTGTGCAGGTTAGTTTATATGCTTTATTGTTCACAGTTGTATTTTACACTTACAACAATGACTGTAGCTAGATTGCCAGCTGCTCTTTTAGCATTTATTTCCCCACACTGTTCATGTGCCTAATGGATCTGCAGGAAAACATGAAGAAGTTTAACAGGAGCAGGCAGGTGTTCTGCAGCATCCTGACCAACCGCTGCTGCGCTGCCGTTGGGACCATGGTCGACGCAGACACCATCATCTTCTATGACACAGACCTCAACCCAACCATGGACGCCCGCACCCAGGAGTGGTGTGACAAAGTTGGGCGATCCAAGGACATTCATATATACAGGTAATAGTTTTAAAACAAATAACTGTTTAGGATCTTCACTTGATCAATAATAATCAAAGACTGTAGTGACTTTGTGTGCATGTTTTGATTATGCATCAGATTGGAGAGTGGGAATTCTATTGAAGAGAAATTGTTAAAAAATGGCACCAAGGACCTCATAAGGGAAGTGGCTGCTCAGGGCACGGACTACACCTTGGCTTTCCTCACACAGGTATGAATAATCAAGTGTGTTTTTATTTTATTTTAAATCTGCAGTCACTCATATTCCAATAGAAACCAGCTGTCAAATTGACTTTTAGAAGAATTATAACTATAGTTTAATTTAACATAGTGTAACTGGTCTGATATTGTGTGTCTCTAGCGGACAATCCAAGATCTGTTTGAAGTAGAGGTGGGTTCAGACGTGAAGGTAGAGGAGTTCGTGGTACTTCACCAGGAGCCGTCAGCCTCAGAAGCCATTTCTCCCAAAGTAGCGAGACCCTACATCCAGGCTCTCCGCAGCATCAACCTGGATGCTGAACCAGAGGAGGACGAGGAAGAGTTGGGAGGCAAAGAGCCAGCAGAGGAGTCAGAGAGCCAGGCTGGAGAAGAGCCTGGTCTGACAGAAGAGCTGAATGCAGTCATGGAACAGGTAGCTTTACTTTCTGTAGATTATCAAAAATAGTTTAAGCTCTGTGAAATTAAAGAATGAATAAATTCGCTTAAATAAATGCTGCTGCTGTTAAATTAATTTGTGTTGTTTATTGATCTTAAAAACAGCTAACTCCTATCGAAAGATATGCCCTGCATTATCTGGAGTACCTTAACATCAGTGATGATGAAGCTGCACTCAAGGTGAGGATTGGAGTCACCCTCATACGTATTTACACCCATGTTGTCAAAACTGTTAAAAATAGTGTTTGTCCTTTGATAAGCTCGACTAATTGATGTGTTGTGTTTATTTTCTCCAGGAGAAGTTGGAGTGTTTCAAGAGAGGCTGGGAGGTGCAACAGCTGCAGAGACTGAAGGAGGAGGAAGAGCACCAGATGGCAGAGGGAGAAGAAGATCTATTCACTTACACCAGAGAGGACGCTTACAACATGGTGGTTGTCTGCTCTAATCTTCGCTGATCAAAAAAAAGTTTGCTTTGCATTCCACATTTGTTGATACGAACCTTTTTTTAATACTTCAACAGGAGTATGTATTTGATGCAGAGGATGGCCAAACAGAAATAATGCCGGTAAGACACAAAATATGGCATGTTTGGAGAAAACTTTTACAAATTGCACCAACAACTAGTATCTTTTTTTGCACCAATTATTGTGGATTGTGTACAATATGGATTATTTTTTCCACTGACAACAGTTTTTTTATTTTTTTTTTAGTATTTTGGTTCTGTCAGGGACCACGCAGTGAAAGCATAAGACAGAAAAATGTCTTTAAAAAAAAAAAGACTAATTTATAGGGATGGGGCCGATCCGATCCAGTATCGTATCTGCCTCCGATACCAGCATAATTTACATATCGGATTTTCCAATCCAACCTGCCGATATTTCCGATCCATGATGCACGTACAGAGAGAACATGTGTTACACCATATTCTGTGTCTACCGTCTTAACATTGTGCGAGTTAAACCCAATGAAGACACTCTGAGCGTCACAACAGGAAACACACAAACTTTAATAGCACACAAGAGGCAGGTCTATATCACAGATGTCCATCTCACTCATGGTGCGGATGGAAATCTAAAATACCGCTAAGTATTATGGGAAAGACAACACAGTCCACTCCCCTTAACCGCTACAGTATATTGTGACCATAGGGGGTGGTGTTGCAGGTCACAGAATATAGTGTAACAACGGGTTCAATCGGCCGAACCAGAAAACGGCTTCCTCTGACCTTGTTTCACAAACAAAAAGCAAAAAATATGAATCTCTAAACCTGTTAAAAAAACTATAAACATAATTATCTCTAAAACTAAACCTAATGTGCAGGGGTGGTTGACTGCCCCACTGTTTTTAAGTTTCATTTTTGATTGTGGCACTATGAGTTGTAGTTCTTGTTGGCTTTGATCAACGGATACAGATTTAAACTATACATTGAATTTATAAATGTACTGATGTTATTTGAATCTGTTTTATTTCCCAGATCAATATTAAATTAAATTAAATTATTTCACAAATTTATGAAATGTTTTTTCCCCATTATCTTTTATGTTTTTATTTATTTATTATAAATATGTAAAATGTATAAAAACTTTTTTTTTTTGATTAAAAAGTCTCCACACAAAATACTTTTTTATTAAAACTGTTTTCCAATAGCTCCAAGATTTTATCAGTGAATATATACGGGGAGTGGACTGTGTTGTCTTTCCCATAATGCTTAGCGGTATTTTAGATTTCCAGCCGCACCATGAGTGAGATGGACGTCTGTGCTATAGGCCTGCCTCTTGTGTGCTATTAAAGTTTGGGTGTTTCCTGTTGTGAAGCTCAAAGTGTCTTCATTGGGTTTAACTCACATAATGTAATGTTAAGACGGTAGTCACAGAATATGGTGTAACACACGTGGTGATGATGATGATATCGGAACTGGATCGGTATCGGCCGATACCCAGAGTTAAGTATCGGGATCGGATCGGAAGTAAGAAAATGTGGATCGTGCATCCCTACTAATTTACCCAACAAAATTCAAAGTAACAAAAACCCAATTGCTGTATTTTCCAGTCTAAAGAGTGCACCCGAATATAATGCGCACTAGGGGTGTAACGAGATCTCGTTGTACGAGATCTCGCGATATTAAACTCCCGCGATATCTCTCGTTGAGAGGTAACGTTGTCTCGCGAGATGCTAATGCTAGCAGAGCCCCTAGCAAGTCAGCGTCACGGACAGCATGGCTTCGCCGGATGAAGTTGCTATAGAAGACGCCCCAACTACTGATGGAGGGTCCCGGTGCCGCAGACGCCTCTACATTGATGGAGGGTCCCGGCGCTGCCGACGCTGCCCCGAATGTAAAGACACGCGTGTAAACCGGTGTTGCCAGATAGAGTCCCACCCACCCAAAGCAATCTCTACCCGCAAAAGTCAGAAGGAAAATCGCGGTGAACCGCCCAATCTGGCAACACTGGTGAGTGACGGCTGCAGAGTCAGTTTTGGAAAGTCCTGCGTGAATATCTATTTTTTTAAACAAAGTTGAACGTTCTAAGGTCTAAGGAGATTCAATCAGTAAAATGAAGACATCAGTTGGGTTTGTAATACATGTTAAAACAGAATAAAAGCCTTTTTGCGGCATAAAACCGATCTTTGAAGTTTTCTTGAACTAATGTTAAAATCTCGTCTCGTTCTCACGAGATCTGTGATTTTCTCGTCTCGTCTCGTGAGTTTTGTGTATCGTTACACCCCTAATGCGCACACACTAAATGACATAAAAAAATGAAAATGTGTGCATATATAAGCCACGCCTGTGTCTAAGCCGTGGGTGTTCATGTTGTGACGAGATATTTACACAGAAAGATAAGTTTAACAAATTAAATAACCAAATAGTACAGGTTAATAATGAGCTGTGAATTCAATGAAAAATTATGGGTCGAAAGTGATTGCTGAGCTTATTTTACCACTGAGTGGCTGAGGCCATGACTGGTACAAAACACCCTAAATAACTCTCTTACCATTCCCTCATTTCTAACGTGTAACTTTCCAATACAGCTTTGGACTCCTCCCACTCCGCCACAAGATGACAACGATATTTACATTGATTCTGTGATGATGTTGATGTATGACACCACACCCATACCAGAGTCCAAACTGCCTCCAATCTACATTCGCAAAGAGCACAAGAGACTTAAGATGGACCCCTCTGGTAAAAAATAAATTATTTTGAAATTCACGGGTCATACCATACCACTTGTGAAATTAAATGCATGTTTAAGTATGGGGCAGTTTGTTTGTTTTTTCATTGCTTGCCTGTTTCTGTCCAGCAGCAGCCAGAAAGAAGAAGAAGGGCCACGGGGAGACAGTCATACCTCCACGCTCGCTTTTTGAAAAAGCCAGCATGCTCAAAGTTCGCCGTGAGAGCAAAGACCAGAAGAAAAACTTCTCCCTCAAGCAGCAGGTTCCTTTTGCCAAACCCCTGCCCTCGCTGGTTAAACCTGCCATGGAGGCTGGTCAGGACAACCCAGAGTGGCTCATCAGTGAGGACTGGGCTCTGCTGCAGGTGATGCACGCATCATGGACTTCCTGTCAAAGCTAATTAACAACAGTGACTGATAAAATGATCATCATGGTGTGTTTGTTAGGCTGTAAAACAGCTGCTGGAGTTGCCTCTGAACCTGACGATCGTGTCTCCTGCTCACACACCGAACTGGGACCTGGTGAGCGATGTGGTGAACTCCTGCAGCCGCATCTACCGCTCACCCAAACAGTGTCGCAACCGCTATGAAAATGTCATCATTCCCAGAGAAGAGGGAAAGGTACGTTGTGTTCTGCTTTAAAATTAGAGCCCTCAGCTTCTGCTAGTTTAACTCATTTTGTACATTTTTCAGCTGGTGTATGAGGCCAACCCCAAGAAGAAAACTAAGAGCATATACAAGGTATCCTGTCTGATTTTACTTTTCTGGGTGTACATTGTTTTGCTTTTGAAATCCTGCTTTGACTTTTGTTGTTTCCAACCTCGTGTTCAGTCTAAGAACAGTCGTCCTCTGAGGACCTGCCAGATCTACACCCAAGATGACAATTCCTCCCAGATTCAGCTGTACAACAGTCGCTTTGAAATCATAAAAATAATCGCCAGCAAGAGAAGCCCGCCCATCAAACCACTGTGAGTATCTGTTTGCACAAAACATGTCTGTCCTTTCAAGGAGCTGGTATGGAAACAGGAATTTTCAGAACTCAAGTCCAGAAAAACAGATTTAAATCAAAGCACTTATGCTGTAAGTGATCTTGTGAATGAAGAATTGCTGTGTTATCAGTTTACGTGGGCTAAACTTGATGAACAGAAACCCCAAAGCCACATCTAAAACAGTCGAGTCTGGTCCTCTGGACGGGTTCAAATAACAAAAAAAATTGTAGAAACGTTTCGTCTTTCACCCGAAAGACTTGTTCAGTCTGAGGAGCTGTATTCAGCTCAGTCTTATGAATCAGACCAGACTTAACCTTTTTAGATTTTTCTACCTGGATTATTGAGCATGCATCAGTGTACCGAAAGCCATGTGTTAATTTTTCTTCATTCATATTCAAAACTTTTTTATTAACGTTTTAATACTGCTTACAGGCTCGGTATGAATCCGTTTCAGAAGAATCCAAAACATGCATCAGTTTTGGCAGAAAGGTATGTTTAAAAAAATACAAATTTTAATATTGAATCTTAACCTGGAATCCATTTTAAAAAGTCATATTTTTTCTCCTTCCTCAGTGGGATCAGCTATGACAAGCCCCTGCCCCCCATTCAGGTGGCCTCTCAACGCGCTGAAAGAATTGCTAAAGAGAAAAAGGTGAACATTAGTGTGTATATTTATGTGGAAGTTTTATGGCTTTATTTAAATGAATAAGAACATGTTTGATCAATTTTCTTATAGCTAATCAGAAATATAATTTATAGTAATCCTTTAAAAATGCAACTTCGATATTTGCATAATTATATGTATATATATACAGTATATATATACACCCAACCCCCCACTTACGAACGGGTTCCGGACCTAAGAACCGTTCGCAGGTCGATCTGTTCGCAGGTCGGTCCGTCCGTCCACTCGTCACTCGGGGATGTCCTGTATTTTTTTTTGTGGTACCAAGTACTGTACTTCGCCTATCCTAACACACCTAACACAGTGTAATTAATTAATACAGTACAGTAATAAAAATATAAATTAAATAAAAATATAATTTCTTACTTTGAGGTGGTCAAAGCCGCTGCTGCGTCCCGTGTTAGCTTCTGGAGCTAGCCAGGCCGGAGGTGTTTGCGCGGCGGCCTGAAGATGACTGAGCGATCGGCGATAAATCCGCGGCTGCCTGAGACATCCACAGAGTTCACAGAGACATTTCCAGCTAGTAATTAATCCATATGAGGGGATCCTGGGTCACGCAGTCTTCAAAGGCCGGCTACCGGCAGCCGTGACTGACCTAAAATGGCCTCTGGTGTTCTGCTTTAACTTGTGACCATGTAAACTGGAGACCTTCAAAGGCCGGGTGACTGACCTAAAATGGCCTCCAGTGATCTGCTTTAACTTGTGACCGTGTAAATGGTAAATGGTAAATGGAGCTTATTTATATAGCGCTTTCCAGCCCCCTGTGAGGAGCCCCAAAGCGCTTTACAATACCAGCCATCCACCCATTCATACACACATTCATACACCGGTAGTGGTAGCCTGCCTTGCAAGGCGCCATCCAGACCTACCGGGAGCAACTTGGGGTTAAGTGTCTTGCCCAGGGACACAACAACACATGGTGGGTGGATGCGGGATTCAAACCTCCAACCTTCCGATCGGGGGTCGACTGCCATTACCACTGTGCCACGGCCGCCCCTGTGTAAACTGGAGACCTTCTTCTTGTAGCACAATTATTGCGCAATCATGACAAAAATGATCAGAAATGATCATTTTTATCATAATTATTATTTATAAAGCCTTTAAAACAACCACAGCTGCAACAAAGTGCTGTACACATGAAATTAAGGAAAAAAAAAACGTTTTTTTTTATACAGTAATTTCATATTTTTATTAAATATGATACGTTCGTAGGTCCGGGTTGCCGTAGGTCGATGGAGTCGTAGGTAGGCATGCGTGGGTTTTCTCCAGGTGCTCCGGTTTCCTCCCCCAGTCCAAAAACATGCATGTTAGGCTGATTGGTAACTCTAAATTGACCTTGGGTGTGAGTGAGACAGGTCCCTCTTGTAAATGAGTACCCATGGCTCAACGAGACAAGCCTGTATAAATAATGGTTGAATGAATGAAAAATATTTGTATATATGTATATATTATATATATAATAATAATAATAATAATAATGTCTATTCCTGTCATCTGCGTATGTTTCCCATACACAGACGAAATTCGTCTCTGCATTTAACCCAACCACCTACCAGGTGGTGCAGTGAGCAGCCCGAAAGCGCCCGGGGAGCTGGAGAAATAGGTGTGCACTCATAGACACCCCAAGCTGGGTAGTGGCCGGGGCGCGAACCCGCGACCTTCGGATCCGTAGTCAAAAGCCCTGCCACTAGACCATCTTGGCTCCTAATATATATATATATATATATATATATATATATATATATATATATATATATATATATATATATATATATATATATATATATATATATATATATACAGGTAGTCCCCGATTTACGAGCGAGATCCGTTACAACGAGGCGCTCGTAAACCGGAAATCTCGTATTTCGGAACGGTTGCCATGTCTCTCGTAAGTCCGGAATTTCGCTCGTAAATTGGAACGGTTTCGCTAGCGCGACTACAAACACTCGTTTTTCATCAAAAAACTGCTTATGAGTGCATAAAAATGATCGGAAACGTGTGTCCACATGTTTAGCTAACGAACTGTGGTGAAAAAACACATGAAAACTCAGTATTTTTTGCGTTTTTTCCAAAAATTCGCCAGCTCGTAAGTCTGGAACCTCGTAGATCAGAGCGCTCGTAAATCGGGGACTACCTGTATATATATATATATATATATATATATATATATATATATATATATATATATATATATATATATATATATATATATATATATATATATATATATATATATATATAGTCCATTTACCAAAAAGTGTGAGTCTATATTATATGCCTTGAGTCTCACTAAGCTACTACCACGTCAAGTTTTATGTCAATATTTGAGCTGTAGCCATTTTTGTTGGCTAATGTCAATTGCTTGTTGGGGCCATCTTAAACGGAGACAACTACAAAGTTGTAGATCAAGGATTACTTTGAGAGCACCATTAAAGTTAGTTCAGTGGTTTGTGAGATATTTTGCTAACACTACAAGAAAACAAAGACATAATTGAATTTGTTATTTGGATAACTAAAACTACAGCAGTCCCTCGCTACTTCGCGTTTCATTTTTCATGGATTCGCTATATCACGTTTTTTCAAAGTAAGATTGGCTGATTGATGGATGAGCCATGAGTTGTTTATTTAAAATAAATTATTTTAAACGATTTTGCACCATGTGTGCAGCCCACAAGTGGAAGGGAAAAGCTCCCCCTGCAGCTGATCAGCTGATCTCCTCTGCCACACACACATTTTTCCTGTTGCAGCTTTGTGAAGGGTTAACCCTTTGCTGTCCAGATGCACCGATCGACTTTTGACTTCCAACTTAAGATTCAAAGTACAGTATGTCACTTCGTAAAATCGTCATAATCACAAAATATAAAAGTGTTAAAAGTTATTTTTAATTATTTTAGAACTTCTATGTTCAGTTTTTTAGTGTAATCGATCAAGAAGTACATTTCTGCTTGCAGCCTGGCACATGTCATGACAAAGTTTACTGAACTTGAACTTGGACTACTGTATCTCTACTTCACAATTTTTCACTTATCGCTGGTGGGAATGGTCCAAACATCTGCGATAAACAAGGGACTGCTGTAAACCTGTTTATCCAAGAACCAATATTAATGTTGACTTCTAATAAAAAGTCACCTCCCCTCAAACACACATTTAATTGCTGGGTAATTCTATGTTATTTAAACCCTCAGGTCTTATTAGCTGCTATTTGTTTAAACCAAAAATACACCTCATAGTTTTGAAGTAGCTCTCTCCCTTGCTTTTAAATTCTTCCTGTCCTGCAGATGAATTACACTGACACTGAGGAAACATTGCCTGGACGGTGAAAGAGGAAATAAAAAAATAAAAACAACTCTATTTTAAGAGCATGTTTGTTTGTAGAAGTGCTTTAAGGACAAATCTGAATTCTGTGTTTGCAAAGGAGCTAAATTGAGCTTGCCGGGCATCAAACAAGGGCAACATGACTGATACAGAATCCAGTTCACCTTTAAATTTTAACAGCACCGATATCCATTTTCCTCATAAAGACCTTGAACTGCTATGATTTTTAAGCACACACCGGTATTCTAAAAATATTACTGTCAGATACTCATAGAGGATGCATTTGTAGGCAAATTAGGCTGACAGGACAAGTGTATGTGACAACCCAAATCGCTTCCCATCTGCACATGCATGTCAAATCCCTCCATAAAACAGGTACATGTGTTGCAACGCTGCGTGCATGTGAATGAGATGCAACTTACTGAGCATCTCGAGGCAGAGACACACCTCCATCAAGTTCTTCTTTTTTTTTATTTACCAGGGATCAACATATGGATCATGAACCACATTAAAAAAAACTGTTGGGACAAACTGCAGAAGAGCGTCTACAAAATTTTGCAATAGGTGCCGCTTTATTTGTGTCATTGTTCGAGCCTGAAGTCGACGTGTGGTTATCGTCCCTCCTGCGGTGAAATGGGACACTAAAAGCAGAGATGGAGTATCAGAGTCTGAGTGAAGATTGAATGAGTGGCCCTGGGGGGGAGAAGCAGACATTTCTGGGACACTTGATGTTGCAGAGATGGTGTAATTGGACTGCTGGATGTACACAACATAAATGTATGCCTGGGGTATAGAGAGTATGCACCGTCTAGGAAGATCTCAGCTATATTCTCTCAAATGTATTCAGCTCTGCATTTCTAGCCATGCCAGCAGCACCAGTCCAGAGATAACATTGACCTTCAATCTGAATGCTTCAGTCCACGAGTGACTGTGTGGTAGATCACTACTAAAATCTGGCACAGGCTGTCTTTCTTCTACCAAGATGGAAACTACAGATAATAATGATATTCTAAATCTCTTTAAAATGTTCAAATTCAATTTGATTGGTTGTAGATGCTGAATCTTATTATCTGTTTTCTTTGTTTCTTGCACTACTGTTACTTAAAATGACTTAAAAAACATAATACCAAAAAACGCACTACTACTTTGTAATAGGAAACATGACTCACACATTAATGTTCCTTTAGGAGTAGAAATGTCCGAATACCAATACTGATATCAGGCCCAATACAAGCCTCTAGTACTCGTATTTGTACTCATAAAAAAAAAAACAATACCATTTTTTGCTTAGTGATGTAATTTCCTCTTTTACTTTGCAAGAAAACTAGCATAAAATATAAAAAAAATGCTGCAGTTTACAGATATTTTCAGATAAACACAGGCGATGTTAAGACATCAGACTGTTTGCTGTGTTCCTAATACAATTTATTTAGTTTCTAAAGTCTTTATGTAATGTTTAAATACAAACTCAGTAACTACTTGGTATTGGCACTTCAAATTAGCAAGAATCCAGACTGAAGTACGTGTATCATTCGGAAAAAAATAGTACTGAGACACCCTTTAATTATGAGCCATTTATTATACTGATATCTAAACTAAAACTATCATTCTGCCTTTATAGAGTGGTGGCGCAGAGGTTAGAGAAGGCGAGACTGTGATCGGAAGGTCGCCGGTTCAATCCCCTGGACCGACAACATCAAAATGCGGGTGGGGAAGATGAAACACCTGCTTCCGCCCTCATTTGCCCTCTCTGGGCCCTTAAGCAAGGCCCTTAACCTCCACCATTTTCTCCCCCACGCACCCTAGATTGGGGGAGCTCTCTGCTCCACACAGAGGGCTATGGTAGCTCGGTAGTCTATGGTTGCATCAGGAAGAGCATCTAGTGTAAAAACAATTGCAAATTGTGTGGTGAGCTAACTCACATGAATTAACTTTGTGACTTTTATTAATGAAAAGTGCGGTATAAATTGAATTCATTATTATTATTATTATTACTAGAGTTAGTTCGATGTGGCGACCCCTGAGGGAGCTGCCATAAAAAGAAAATATTAGTGTTTATTGCTGACAATATCAATAGGGTAATTAAATAAACCCAGGAATTTTCTGTAATTCTGGGCTTATATTTGTAATAATCTAAGATTTTTAATTTCTTGAGCATTATGTCTTGTTCTCTTTTCTGTTATAATGTTTGGAAAACTGCTTTAAATTTATCGACTAATCTCAGCTGAACTGTTCCTAAAGCACAACTTTCCCTCGGTAAACACGCAAAAGGGGAAACATCTTTAAACTCTCTTCCCCATCTGAAATACCTTCAGGATCAGCCAGTTCCTTTTGCACTGACCTATAAAAGTGGTGCTTGCTTTTATTTCTCAGGCAAGTGTACAGCATTTCTTCAAAGCCAGAGACTGCCTCACTCCACACTTCTTCAACTTGGCAACTTGGAAACTCCTTAAACCAGAATTTTGACTTGGATCTAATGTCGATATGCTTTTATCAGAGCAGAGTACCAGGGTTTGCCCTTCAGCACACCTGATGTTTTACCTTAAATATGTCTATAAACATGGGTAAGAACTTTGTCAATAACACGCAACCATCATTTTTACTCTGCTAACTCTGAAAGCAGATAAAATATCCCCAAAACTCATTTTTAGATAGTGCCCTCTGTTTTTAGACAAGCAATTTCAGCATTTCAAACCTATTAGATTTACGGTCAAGACCTACTTTTTAATGCAACCTACTATCCACTTTTGCTCACAGTCCTATATAATCATTGGTTTTATCTTGTCAAAAAGGCCCAAGAGCTCAGAGTCTTGATGTGTGGTGAGCTTATAGTTGCCTAGTACAATAGCATCAAACTTAATCTTTTGTGAGGGCAGACTTTTGTAGCATCCGTGGGAGGAATTATTGGAGTGTAAGGAGAAGAGAGACGTTAATCTCCAGAGGTTTTGTTCTGATATGCACAAAGGTTTATATGCTGTGAAGAGAACACACACACATACAGGCGCCCATCCAATGCATTTACAACAACAAGGAACATTTTGCACAAAACAGGAAACTGCAGAAGGTACAGTATGCAGTGTCCTGTAGATGCTGACCTTTGATGTTTGTTCCATATCAAGAAAAAAGCCCTATAATCTTTTGAGACTAAGCCTATCGCGGACTATTTGAACATAACTGGACAGCGTCAAATATGAAAACCTTGTTCAGTGCCAGGTGAAGGGAATCAGTGCTCCTACTCTTGGTACTTGCAAAAAAAAAAAGAGGTTTTTCTGGAAGATTTTGTGCATGAGTAACCCTCCTGGACCCCCATCACAGCAGAGGTCAGCAGAATATTTCCACAATAACAACACCCCATACAACTAAATCTGCACCATGTCCCGGGCTCAGACCTGGAATGAAAATCTTTCAGAACATGTCAAGATGTGGCTATTAGGCTAAAATCTTATGTCATGCTAATCATGTTGTGGGTTCTTTATTTCCAAAAACAAACAATGGACTTAAAAGTGAATTTATTGAGATATTCATAGAATGGTTTTACATATTTTGCACAGATCTATAAAACTCATACACCTAGTTACATATCATTATTGCTGCAATAAGCCTGCATCTAATTTCTTTGAACTACGTTTAATTTTTACAATCATATATACGACTTTGTTATTATCCAGTGTAAAAAAAAGGCTGAGGATGTGACAAATTTACAAATAAATTAACTGAAAGCTGTGTGTAAATCTCCCATTGAGTCTGAAGAAAAAACAAACAAACATAATTCATTAACTGTTGACAAACCAATTTCAACCTTGGTAAGGATCAGGACCTGACAAGGCAATGCAGAGATGTCAGAGAGGCGATCCTATGTGCCTATCTCAAATGTAATCATTTTCATGAGCGTACAGAAGAACACTTAAAGAGCAGCCTCCTCCTAAAGCACTGACATACACAACACAATGTCAGGCCAGGCCTCACCCTGAGACATCACTCTTCAGTGAGGACACTTGCTGGTTAATCACTAGTGCTTTACAACCTCTAACTCATGGTGTCTGTGTACAGCCAATAACAGAAACTTCAACGTAAGTGCCAAAGCAAACCTGAATAGAACATTAAAAAGAAAAATCTATTTCCACAATCAGAAACATTGTAAAGAAACAGAACCATTGCACATATAATTTCCACAAGGCGACCCAGCATTTTTGCAGGTCACACAGTCTCTCTGGAACTCTCTCGTAGAGAGAACTTTGTCACTTTGGTGGACAATTAAATAATGTTAAACAGAAACACACATCTTTGCTTTAATCTGGGGCCTTCAAAAAATTGTGTTTTGGAGTTAATCCCAAAAGAGAAAAAAAAAGAACAAAAAAATCAAGAAAGAGATCTTTCAGTTCTCAGGCTCTTCTCTTGTGGAACCAACTTCCAGTTTCTGTCCATGAGGCTGACACATTGTCCAGTTTTAAGACTTTCCTTTTATTGACCAGTTTTAAGACTTTCCTTTTCAATAAATACTATAGTTAGGGTTGGCTTGTCATGCTGCTTTAAGCTTAGACTACTGGAGGACAAACTGACCTCATTTTCTTAAATTAATTGTTAAAAATGCTATGAGCCTTGCTGCTCTTTCACTTGGTCTCTTGGACACATAAAACATCTACCTTCCTTCTCTGCATCATGTCAGCCAGCTCTCTACCGTTGCCTGTCATTGTCCCCACATTTAGAGTTGCAACCCTCAGTCCTACATTCTTGACTTTTCTCTTCTCCCTCTGTCTCCTGACATGGTTCTCTCCTTGTGGTCTTCGACTAACAGTAGCACAATTTCTGCCGACACCCTGTTTGTCAACAGCACCGGTGGCGGACGTTGTTAACCCAGGTCTCGACCGGTTCGGTATGGTGTTTTTTAGATTAACTTGAATGTTAGTTTTGGCACTGCAACTTTGTAGTTAGTTTTCAATAAAATTGTTAACCACAAATAGGATCAATTTAGTTTTCATTCAATCTTTATTTATACAGGCTAGCCTCGTTGAGCCACGGGGACTCATTTACAAGAGGGACCTGTTTCACTCACACCCAGGGTCAATTTAGAGTCACCAATCAGCCTAACATGCATGTTTTTGGACTGTGGGAGGAAACCGGCACACCCAGAGTTAATTTATTATATTGATTTATTATTTATATATAATATATCATTTATATATCATTTATTTAAGTTAATTTATTATAGTAAATGACACGAAGGAGACATTCGACACACACTCATTGTGCTCGCTTTTGGCTCAGCTGAGTTCTGCTTTGCTTATTTTGGTTCTGGTCAAAGCTTACCGGCACCTCTGAGCGGGACATAGACGCTTCACCTGTGACTTGTGAAGCGTTTAAGGAACAACTGGTTTGTGCAGCCATTTTATTTGAACCGGTTCTCAATTGACCTACCTGGAATAGAGACATGTCGGTCATTCAGGGAACATAAAAAAACAGCCAACATTTTTTTTAAATTTGAAAAGTGTAAATATTTGGCAAGTAAGAGATGGCAGAATAATATTTGTGTTGAATAAGGAGGTATACTGTAATGTGTAATTTTTGTTTTAAATGTTGTTTCACGTTAGAATATCACTACTTTAATTGAAAAGAAATAAATGAAATGTCATTTCTTTGACTTACACTTTTGGGTTCCGTTTATCGTACTTATGATTCAATGGAGCAAAATAAACAAATTTAAAAGTTAACAGATCATTGTAACATTTGGTTTATGTCCGGCCCCTGAGCTGTTGGCTTTCAGTAACTGTGGCCCACTAAACAATATCAATAGCCCTGCTTTAGGTGGATCTTTCCACAAATTCAACTGCAAGACCAAGGTGTGTATTTGTATATTATGCAGTACATGTTTTGACTTTGACAGTGGACAGAATACACCTGTACTGACCTCGCTATCTGTTCATCTGTCAAAAACATTACCACTACTGGGATTCTTTGTCCCAAGCTTTTTTCCGCTGATTCATGTTCCTGTCACGTAAAACATGTGGAAAGAATAAGTCTAGATCTAAAACTGAGCTGTGAGAGACCCCAAAGGGGATGTGCCCTGAAAAAGATGAAGCACTGTCTATTGTTGTACAGCGAGTGAGACAACATTCTCTCATAGCAAACTAAGATTACAATCTTTCACATACTGTCATCACAAAGGCAGATGAACCAAACCTAGATTTTCTGTCTTTAGATGAGTGTAAATAATTTGAACTACAGACAAAATGCAAGTTATTTCAAGATGAGGTAAATGACATAGGCAAAATCTTGTTTGAATGCCTTCTATTCATGTAAGGATTTTGTTTTTTCATATAACGATGGTGATAGTTTATTGGCTGTAACATTATATAATTATTCACCTCACTGGCCATTATATTTAGGCACTTCAATGCTTCAAACAAATACTGTACAGTATTCCTATTTGATGTGGTTTTCTTAGTGAACGCATGAAGAGCTCAACGTGGAGGCTTTGTTTCCCCTAAAAGTGGGCAGGGATTTTGTGGAAAGTACCAGGATGTTGTCCCAATATATACATAAAAGTAAGTATGTTCTAAATGCACAGGTGTGTACTTGATATGTTTATTTTTTGTCCCCTGTCACGGAGCATAAAGGGGAACTGGAAATACCCTCAGCCCATCAGTTCATCCATCTGACCGCCTTGTGAGCCAGACTATAACTTATAAATGAGTTACCAGCTTCCATTTTTGTTGTGTGGCTGCATCTAGGAGCTAAAAAAAGGTCCGATGGGTTTCCAAGTCAAAGTCCAAGATGGCTGCCCCCATTTATAACTGGCCTCACACTGAGCAAGGAGACGTCTAAATGTCTTTTTTGCCCATCAAATGTCGGTCCATCGCAAGTGCAGACTGTGACGCCAGATGACGTCTTTTTCCGACTTTCACCAGACGGTCAATATAGGTGTCTTTTCTACATCAAAATTTAACTTATTTTATTAATTTCAGATAATAAGAATAACAACATTAAGTGCTTTGTGTTGTCACAATTGTATATTCCCATACAATGGCGAACCCATCCACTCCCAGAGGGATGTCAGAATGACTGGGGTTCAATCCAAGGACATTTGGGTTTGGAGTTGGCTGCTCTACCGCTACCCCATCTCTGAATGGCAAACCGAGTCAAACAAACAGTGTATTTGACCATCTGTCGTGCAACAGGAAACTACTTCATCACCCACTAGAAACAGATGGACTAAGGTGTACAAATAAATCATCACTCCTTAAATTTCACAAGAAACAGTTGGACTAGACTCCTTAAATTGTTCCTTTATCCTCTTTACTGGATTAACAGAAGTAGCTCCAAGAGAAACGCAGAAAAAAGCAACAGTTGGTTTATGAACAAAGCCGTGCAAATTTATAATCATAAAAGAGTAACTGTGCACGTCAATCTTTTATGATTGTAAATTATGATTGAAATTTTACGATAATAAAAATTTTGATTCACTTAAGGCACACCTGCACCTGCCTTGGATGTCTATATGACCTCCAAGTCCGACCTTCAAACATTCGTACAAGTGAGGTCATGGTTAGACATCCAGAGTGGACCTTGTTTGCACGTCGTGGAGACATGCAGAATTGGTCTTGACTGTATATATAGACAGGATCTGCACATGCATTCGACATCTCCCCTATCATTAGAGGAAGCTATGCTTTCTTTTTTTATATTTATTAAAAGTATAGTTTTCCCAAATGATGGTGGTAGCTGGTGGGGAGACCGAACATTAATCTATGGTGGCCATGGCCAAGGCCACCTTTGGCCATCCCCTGGCCTCGTCATTGCACCTGGTGGTGGAAAAAACGCTCCTTCCCTGGCTAGGATTTGCCACCATGTGGAAAAATAAAAATAATAATAATAAATAATAATAACTCTGTTCTTCTACAGTGCAACTCCTACTCACTGGAATATATTGTGCTGAAAATATTAAGGTTTACTGTACTTGTATTCATTTATTTTCTGTCCAGATGAACACTTGCATCAAAAACTAAGAAAGGTTGCTACAAATCTTTCACTGAAGGGGGACATCAGCATACCACTCATTTTTAAAGGTATAGGAGGACAATAGCATTCTTGCCTGCATTTGTGTTTATGTGTGTACATCTACAACGGATTAGCCTTTATGGTACGTCCACACCTAACAGCGTTTCAACTGCAGGAGCCTCCAGTTTACATGCAAAGTCAATGGGGGACGCGCCTCCAGGCGCGTCTTGGCGTCGGGCGTCACGTCACGTGCGTGTTGAGCGTGCTGGAAAGCGTTTTCCGTGCACGTGAACCCGCGTCAGCCTCCAAAGCACGCCTTGAACATGTTGATGATTTCGCCGTTCAAACGCCGTTCAACTCTCCCTGATTGGTTGATCAGGGAGAGTCGGGGGGAGAAGAGAGGGGGAGAGTCCCTATGTGACGCGGAAACGAGGGGACGGGTATTGCGCAACTATGTGACGTATTGTTTGTGGGACACAGAAAAAACCCGCAAAGTCGTGTACTATGGAAGAGAAACTCATTGTAGCTGTGTGTTCGCGACAAGTCCTTCACGACCAGTCAAGTCTGCTCTACAGAGACAGAAATAAAAAGCTCCTTGCCTGGCGGAGTGCAGTGAGGAACTCGGTATACCGGTAAGCTCCTCCCACACCCCCCGCCGCCACACCGCCGCAGTTTCGCGTTCTGGTCTGGACACCACTGTGGGTCCAGTGCGTCCACTTGCGTGCGTGACGAGCTTTTTTGAAGTTGAAACGCTGCTAGGTGTGGACGTACCATTAGAGTCAACCTCATTCAAGATGGCTGCCACTGCCAACTGACTTTACAAACACCAATTTTTAGGTGTGATAGATTCCTCATGCAAATGATGGACCACTAGGTTTGAAGTAGTTTGTAAGTCAGTCTGGATGTTAGATTTCAAATTCTCCATACTTCACACATCCTTCCCCTTTCATTTCTATCACTAAGCCTGTTTAGCAGCGTTCCAGTAACATTACGTTTCCTGCTCTCGTCCAGTAATTCATTCAACCTTTATTTACACAGGTTAATCCCATTGAGACTCGGGGACTCATTTGCAAGAGAGACTTGAATTTTAACAGAGTAATGACAACAATGGACAACAACAAACAATCATAAAGGATGCGTACAAATTTATTTATTTTTTAACAAGTGAAAATAAAATGGTAGTTAAAAGGATAATTCAAAGGAAAAGTAGCACAAAAAAATAACTGCTAAATTGTAAGGCGGTGTAGAATACTAAAAACATGAACATATACAGTAATGGCTTGTTCCAGTAGCCCATTTCTCATCCCAATGTCCTAGCTCGCCCAACATCTGATGAGGATCTTGTTAATCCAAGTGACATCTGAGCTGGCAGGACATCCTTTATGTCCCTTGCTTATTCTGCAGTAAAGTTGCTAGGAGGATGGCTGCATTTCAAAGTCATGCAACAATACCACAAAACCATGTGCATGTGTATGGATTTATTTGCACAGCCATCCCATACTTCATGGTTGCATCAAAATAATTGTGTAAATAATATTTTTTTTAAAGAATAAAGCAAAAAGACAGCTTCCACCTCCTCTATAATGGTGTTCACACAAGTCTGTGAGAGCCTCAGGAGATCCTTGTTGGCTTCTAGAAGCCTGACAGCATGACTACGAGCTGCTTCAGGAAAACTGAGCAAAGATCCAGAAAGATAAGTAGTTGTCTGGTGAGAACAAAACTGACATGACTTGCTTTGTCATATTGATTGTCAAGTAAGTTCTGAACTTTTCTACAGTAAAAAAAAACAATAACGCCGAGCTCACGGTGGTCTATTAGAGTTGTATGATTAAATATATCAAATGTTGGCTGAGGCCCTAGGAGAGAGCATGGAATATGTTCAGCATTTGCTGTTTAGCAGAGGTCACACAGGGCCCAGAATAGTCCTGCTTCAAAAAAGGAGCAGACTTTCACTCAGAGCAAGTCAGTTTTAAATGTTGGGGAGGATGTGCGATGGTGGTATGAGCCGACTACCACAGCTGAAAATGACTTCTTTTTTGTCATTGTTTTACCTCTCCAAAGTTAGCTGTTGAAATTAAATTGTTTATTTATTATAAAGTTAATAAACTGGAGTGGTGGCGCAGAGGTTAAGAAGGTGAGCTTGTGATCGGAAGATCGCCGGTTCAAGCCCCGGTTCAAGCCCCGGTACCGACAACAGCAAAAAGATGTGGGTGGGACAAGGTGAAGCGGTCACACCTGTCTCCACCCTCATCTGCCCCACTCTGGGCCCTTGAGCAAGGCCCTTAACCCACACCATCTGCTCCCCCGGGAACCCTAAATATCAGCTCTCTGCTCCACACAGAGAGCTGTGGTAGCCCGGTGGTCTGTGGTTGTGTCAGGAAGGGCATCCGGCGTAAAAACAATTGCCAAGTCTTCATGCGACTAGTTCGCTGTGGTGACCCCTAACGAAGGGAGAAGCCGAAAGAAAAAAAAAAAAAAAAAAAAATATAAGTTAATAAACTTTTATTTAACCAGGCAAATCCCATTGAGATGACAGATCTCTTTTGCAAGGGAGGCCTGGACCTGAAGGCAGACTAACATGCATGTTTTTGGTCTGTGGGACGGAACCGGAGTACCCGGGAAAACCCACACAAGCATGAGAAGAACATGCTAACTCCATACAGAAAGACCCCAGGTACAACCGGGGATTGAACCCAGGACCTTCATGCTGTGAGGCAACAGTGCTAACCACTGATCCATCATGCTGCCAATAATGTACAGCGGCTAGCCATGCAAGAGCTGCAAACTGGGTTTGGAATGTTTACAACGTTTTATCTATTCTGTTCATATCAACAGCTAAATGTCCATCCAACATGTTTAGACTTCATAGCATAAAATAAGTATGTCATAGATTATTAACTCAAGCAACACTGATCAAATTTCTTCAGGTGCAGCTCTGTAAGTTTGGCACATTTAACCACTGGGATTTTTATGCAGTCTTCTTGGCAGAACTTCTCTACTTCCCACAGATTACATGGGTGCTGTTTGTTTAAAGCAGTATTTAAATAAAACCAGAGATTATGGGTTGGATTGAGGTCTGGGACTTAACTGAAGCATTACTGGACATTTAACGGATTCTTCTTAAAGCAGTGGAGTGTTGCATTAGCAGTGTACTCTGTAAAACTCAATGTTTCCCTCAAGCATTGTTTTTGGCACCATCCATCTTTCCATTAACTCTGACCAGTTTCCCAGTCTCTGCATAAAAAACCCCATCCCTGCTTCATTAAGCTGCCACCACTACACTGTAGGAATAATGCAGTCGTCCACATGTTTGGGGTAGAAATGCCTTATTTTCCTTTAAAGCCATAATAGTTGTCAAAGTATGCTATAAGTCAATGTTAATTTAATAAAAATGTACACCTGCTTCATATTTGATAAGGATAACTACTAAATATGCATAATTAACTACCAAAAGTCTATTGCATCATTTTAAATAAATGAGTAAAAGCAGAGTGTAGTTGCCAACAATTCCAAGTCTTTTGTTTACACTTAAACAATGACAAGTATATGTTGGACAGTCTTGGAGAATATTAAACCTGTAAAATAATCTCTGTGTGCAAAAATAACAAAACAAAAAACAAATGCATCAGAGATACCAAGTCAAAAGCTAAAACGTGAAGTTCTGCTTTTTTCTGAAAAGAAACGACTGAAACCTGGAAGGATGAGCGTCGACAGAAGTAATTTTCAAGGAGAAAATCGAACGGTTGAGAACATTAATGCAAAGTTGGAGCTAAAATCATTTACCAATGAGCTGTGCAGAGATGGTCTGAACTCTGACCAGAGCATTTGCATAACTAATTGTAACTTTTCACATTTTGTTGTAACCAAAGATGAAACATATGTGCTGTTTTCTAACATACATTTTACAAAACCCCTGATGAAATCAGAGAAAGTGTTCAATACAAAAACAACTGGACTTTATTTGTTACAGAAAACGTTTCACCCTCTATCCAAAGGGCTTTTTCAATTCAAAGGAGCAGCCTGTGTGACCCCCTGATGAGCTGAAGTTACATTACCCCACCAAGTCATTTAAAGATGTAAAAATTGTGTTCAAAGCCTGCAAATTTAAATAAAAAATAAATAAATAAATAAATAAAACACAGAACTATTGCACAATTTGACAAATATTACAGTTTTAACCTTTTTTTTTCCCCGTCAGACTACTCATCCTCCAACTAACTTCCTTAATCTGGTGAATTATGTGTGTTCTTTTCTTGTAATAATACAGTAATAAGAAAAACATTTTAAATTCCAAGTTGGAAGGCAACAAAGTAAAACGATTACTACTGTAATAGAGTAAATATTTATAGAGCAACTGCCGGTAAAATGATCAGATTGCTTAAACTGATGTTCTTTAAAGCTCCACTGACATGTTCTTTTAACTTTTCAAAAAATGGCACAACATATATAAATATTAAGATAGACCTCTGACCGTTTTTGCTAAAATAATGTTCAATGAATGAAATTTCCTCTCAAAATATTTTAAATTTAGCGCCGTTTTTTTAGACCATAAATCCGGATTTTCCGGTCACGTGTCAGCATTACCGATTTGACGTCACGTCCGATACTGAACTCTGCTCAAACCGTACATTGAATGGACAAAAATATAAACGCATCCGTCGAATTTAGCCAATTAAAACTACATTTTAGCGATTTGGCTTCAGTTTGGGGAAAAAAAAGTTATTTTGAGTGATGCACAACCAAGGGCGTAACTTTGTGTTGAAAGTTGGTGGGGACGGAAATCGAAAATGCTGCATCTGCTTTTTTGGACAAAGTACCGGTACTTTTTTCAATTGTGTATGTCGTAATAACAGTAACAGTTGTATGACACCCTTACTAGCAGTTCAACAGCTGTATGACACTGAGTAGCAGTTTAACAGCTGTATGACTCCCTGAGTTAGCATTTATCCTGTCAGATCATTGTACATTGTTATTAACACCTTCATTTTCATTACATCAGCACACAAGTTTTATACAAAAGGTCTTTGTAAGAAGGCACGATACAGAAAGACATTGTTAACAGGAATAACAATAATAAACTTTATTTAAATAGGACCTTCCAGCAACAACTTGCATTGTCCAAAGTGCATTACAAGATAATAAAGATAAAAGTTGAATGAATGAATGAAAATAATACTACAAACCGGATTCCAAAAAAGTTGGGACACTAAAAAACTGAATGCAATGATGTGGAGATGGCAAATGTCAATATTTTGTTCATAATAGAACATAGATGACAGATCAAAAGTTTAATCTGAGTAAATGTAACATTTTAAAGGAAAAATATGTTGATTCAAAATTTCAGTGTCAACAAATCCCAAAACATTTGGGAAGTAGCAATAAGTGGCTGGAAAAAGGAAATTGAGCATATAACGAACAGCTGGAAGACCAATTAACACTAATTAGGTCAATTGACAACATGATTGGGTATAAAAAGAGCTTCTCAGAGTGTCAGTGTCTCTCAGAAGCCAAGCTGGTAAGAGGATCACCAATTCCACCATTGTTGCACAGAAAGATAGTGCAGCAATACCAGAATGGTGTTACCCAGCGTAAAATAGCAAAGACTTTTAAGTTATCATCATCAACCATGCATAACATCATCAAAAGATTCAGAGAATCTGGAACAATCGCTGTGCGTAAGGGTCAAGGCCGTAAAACTCTACTGGATGCTCGTGATCTCCGGGCCCTTAAACGTCACTGCACCTCAAACAGGAATGCCACTGTCAAGGAAATAACAGAATGGGCTCAGGAATACTTCCAGAAAGCATTGTCAGTGAACACAATCCACCGTGCCATCCGCCGTTGCAGCTGAAACTCTACAGTGCAAAGAGGAAGCCATTTCTAAGCAAGCTCCACAAGCTCAGACGTTTGCACTGGGCCAGGGGTCATTTAAAATGGAGTGTGGCAAAATGGAAGACTGTTCTGTGTCAGATGAGTCACGATTTGAAGTTCTTTATGGAACACTGGGACGCCATGTCATCCGGACCAGAGAGGACAAGGATAGCCCAAGTTGTTATCAACGCTCCGTTCAGAAGCCTGCATCACTGATGGTATGGGGTTGCATGAGCGCTTGTGGCATGGGCAGCTTGCATGTCTGGAAAGGCACCATTAATGCAGAGAACTATGTTCAGGTTCTAGAACAACATATGCTCCCATCTAGACGTCATCTCTTTCAGGGAAGACCCTGCATTTTTCAACAAGATAATGCCAGACCACATTCTGCAGCAATCACAACATCATGGCTACGTAGGAGAAGGATCCGGTACTGAAATGTCCAGCCTGCAGTCCAGATCTTTCACCTATAGAGAACATTTGGTGCATCATAAAGAGGAAGGTGCAACAAAGAAGGCCCAAGACGATTGAACAGTTAGAGGCCTGTATTAGACATGAATGGGAGAGCATTCCTATTTCTAAACTTGAGAAACTGGTCTCCTCTGTCCCCAGACGTCTGTTGAGTGTTGTAAGAAGAAGGGGGGATGGCACACAGTGGTAAAAATGGACTTGTCCCAACTTTTTTTGGATTTGTTGATGCCATGAAATTTTGAAAAAACATATTTTTCTCTTAAAATGATACATTCTCTCAGTTTAAACTTTTGATCTGTGATTTGTGTTCTATTCTGAATAAAATATTAGATGTTGGCACCTCCACATCATTGCATTCAGTTTTTATTCACTATTTGTTTAGTGTCCCAACTTTTTTGGATCTGGTTTGTAAAAAACAACAACAATTAAGATTGTTATTTTCTCCCTAGCTTCATACAGTGCTCTTGATGTGTTGTGTAGAATCCACTTTGCTCATTGGGAAGAATCTTCTAAGCATATGATGTCACAATTTGGCCGATAGAAACTCTGAAAATGAAATGAAGCTATTTAGAGGACATTTAATCCGTAGGAGCTGCACTGAGTACAACAATCTATCCAGGCTTGCTCCAAACTAAAAATAGTAGGTGCACACTATCATTACAAATGCAATTACAGTAATTAATAAAAATAAAACAATTATCAGCATTTATTTCACAGTATTGCAGCAGCATGGCAGCATGACCTGTCTTGCCCTGCAGCATGAACGTGCTGGTACACCTGATGTTGAAACTAACAGGCAGACTCAGTGATGGAGGACTTTAAGGCTTTAGCTCTGTGTCTGCTTCAAGATAAATAAGAACATGCTCCACCTGTTTCAGAGCTTTTCAGATTGTTTTCAGCTTGTTTATTGATTCACCGTGAGTTGCTAGTAGATGGAGCTAAATATGCTAGTAGAAGTATCTGCAGCCACTTCTTAAACTCGTCCTCCATCCCTCCTCCGTCTGCAGCAGGATGATAATACTGTTTTGTTTAAATTAAATTCACAAAGCTCAGACTAACTTCGCGCACACTGTTCACACATAAACAAACGTAGTTTTCGCTCCTCCTGAAGTCGCGCACATATTACACGCAAAACGTCATCAAAACGATTTACTTACGTTCAGGAAATGCATGCACACTGTAAACACAATAACACCATGAGTACTGTGCACCAAAACTATTTAATGACTTACTTTTTGGTCGTATTTTGCCGTGTAGGGTGATCAGACAGCTCCTCTGCACGCCATGGGAGTCTTGCAAACTGCGCAGTGCGTACTAACTAAATACAGAGCCACTGCTGGACAGAGCAGCTGTTCGGCAGTTGTTGTTGTTGTTTTTTTTTGTTGGGGTTCGTTGACGGTGTGAAACGGAGATAACTTTTTTCTTTTCTTTCTGAGTAGCGGCATGAATGGGGTTTTAATCAGAGGGTTAGGGTTAAATGTTCAATAAAATAAAATAAAAAGTAAAATATGTGAACAAAATATTGGTGGGGACTGTCCACTAGAGGTCAGCATTGGTGGGGATTTGTCCCCACCAGTCCTTCAGGAAGTTACGCCTATGTGCACAACGAACGCAAAGGTTTATATTCTCCGTGTTGCTTCTGTAAGAGTTATCACGATAGCTCTGCTGCCATCTGGTGCTCAATGTGAAACCTCCCTTGAAAAAAAAAAAGCAAAACGGAGAATATAAACCTTTGCGTTCGTTGTGCATCACTCAAAATAACTTTTTTTTCCCCAAACTGAAGCCAAATCGCTAAAATGTAGTTTTAATTGGCTAAATTCGACGGATGCGTTTATATTTTTGTCCATTCAATGTACGGTTTGAGCAGAGTTCAGTATCGGACGTGACGTCAAATCGGTAATGCTGACACGTGACCGGAAAATCCGGATTTATGGTCTAAAAAAACGGCGCTAAATTTAAAATATTTTGAGAGGAAATTTCATTCATTGAACATTATTTTAGCAAAAACGGTCAGAGGTCTATCTTAATATTTATATATGTTGTGCCATTTTTTGAAAAGTTAAAAGAACATGTCAGTGGAGCTTTAAATCCATGGTCAGAGGAGGATAAAGAGAATTACTCACCATGTCTGTGTCAGACACTGGTCCAAAACTCGTCACGTAAATGTTTGTCCCCACTTCTGTCACACTCTCTGAGGAAAAGGACAAGAAGCAGTGTTCAGTTTGGCTATGATCCTACTAACAAAACATTTACAGATTGCTGATGTCTGTTTAACACACTCAGAAAACCAATAAATAAACTGTTCAAACAAAGTAAGCTAACTAACAAGGGCAGCTGTTAAACAGCCAACTTGGGACAGAAAAGTCGCAGGTATGATTCCCTGCATTGCCCATATGTTGTGGTGTCCTTGAGCATGACACCTGATTCCCAACGGCACCCTAAGCCCCCACTGTTCCACTTGGGTGTAACAAATTCAGAAACAATTTTCATAATTCTATGGAAACGTACAAGCATTTAGCCACAGCAATCAAAATTACAAGAAAAAAGGCTTGAAATAGTTCATTTTATGTTTAATGAATCTATATGATGAGATTTACCCGTACTTTCTGAAATGATTGACATTTTTTTGGACATTTTCACAATATTCTAAATTTTTAGATGCACATGTACAACATGATAATACATAACATATACAAACAAAAATTATATAGTTTGTCAGGGGTGTCCACACTTTTTCAGCATGCAAGTTACTTTTAAAAGGCCCCGTTTGCACAAGAACAACCTCTGGAAACGTTAGTGTTTTCTCAATGTTTATTGGGAGTAGTAAACAACAAAAAAAAGAGGGTTTACAAGAAACTGTCCAGATGAACTGATTGAGAATGATCGGATTTGATACTTATTGAGAATGAACTTTCTTGTTTACAAGAAAACGCTCTAGTTTCCATATCAGCCGGGTTGTCATATAAGAAAGTATGACCTCTCTAGATGGTTTTGAGAATCTGTTGGAATCTTGGCGGGAACCAATGCAGATATGTTCCTGTTTTTTTATTTTTTTATTTTTTTATTCATTTATATAGCACTTTACACAACCACGGTGGTGGTGACCAAAGTGCTTAACAAAAAACAGTGCAGTACTTAAAAAGACAGATTAAAAATCAAGAAAAACACAACATAAAAGCAAAAATAAAACCAGAAATGTCACCACATATTTAATTACTAAAAGCCAGTTTGAATAAAAAAGTCTTAAGCTTTGATTTAAAAGGGCCAAGTTCAGTAATCTGGCGTAGCTCAAGTGGGAGTGTATTCCAGAGTCGAGGTGCGGCCGCAGAAAAGGCACGGTCACCCCAACGTTTATATTTTGTCCGTGGAACAGAGAGCAAGAGTTGGCTATCTGACCTCAGAGACCTGGAGCGGGCGGGGAAACTTAACAACTCCGTTATATAAGTAGGAGCGAGGCCATTCAGAGCTTTAAAAACAAATAATAAAAGTTTAAAATCTATCCTAAAACGGACAGGAAGCCAATGTAGAGAGAATAAAACAGGTGTGATGTGGTCCCATCTAGGAGTGTTGGTTAAAAGGCGAGCTGCTGCATTCTGAACAAGCTGGAGGCGGCTCAGTGTTGACTGAGGCACACCAACATACAGAGCGTTACAATAATCGAGCCTAGAACTGATAAAAGCATGAACAGCCTTCTCCAAGTCACAACGGTTTAAAAAGGGTTTGACCTTTTTTAAAAGACGTAAATAAAAAAATCCAGACCGGACAACAGAGGCGATGTGTTTGTCAAAATGTAAAGCCTTATCAAAGGTCACTCCAAGGTTTTTCACACTGTCACTGAAGTTAATATTCACATTTCCCAGGCCAGTTGCATCTTTGTTACCAAATAAAATCCATTCTGTTTTACTGTCATTTAAAAATAGGAAGTTATTGTTTAGCCAATGTTTGATTTCAGAGATGCAGTCAAAGAGAGAACACATTGGGTTACTGGATCCAGGCCTTAATGGTAAATAGATCTGCAAATCATCTGCATAAAAATGAAAGTTGACATTGTGTTGTCTTATAATAGATCCAAGTGGCAACAGGTACAAGGAAAAGAGCAGAGGGCCCAAAATGGAACCCTGGGGCACCCCACACAGAAGAGGGGCTGTAGAGGAAGAGTAGCCATTGAGCAAGATAGAGAAAGTCCTATCAGATAAATAGGACGTGAACCACTTCAGGGCCGTGCCACGAATCCCAACAAAATCATGGAGGCGAGACAGAAGGACAGAGTGGTCCACAGTGTCAAAGGCTGCTGTGAGGTCGAGAAGCACCAGAGCTACTGGGCATCCAGAGTCAACTGACTGAGCTATGTCGTTATGAACTCTCAGCAATGCAGATTCTGTGCTATGCCGGGATCTAAAACCAGATTGAAATTTATCAAGGAGTGTGCTTTTTTCCAAAAAAGGCTGAATTTGCATAAGAACGATTTTTTCTAAAACTTTGGAGAGGAAGGGTAAATTAGAAATGGGTCTAAAATTAGATAAAACCAAGGGATCAAGATTTGTTTTTTTGAGAAGGGGGCGGACTGTTGCATGTTTAAAAGCAGAAGGCACAACTCCAAGGGACAGACATGAATTGAAAAAAGCAAGAAGATAAGGACCAATAATATTAAATACCTCTTTCAATAATCTAGTGGGGATAAAATCAGTGGGGCAGTTAGTGGGTTTAACAGATTTAACTATTTTGTCCAAGAGGGAATATGACACTGGTTCAAACTGTTCAAATAAAGCAGAACCAGCAGAGATAGGTGAAAACTCAGAAACAGAAGTAGCAGGTGTACCTGTGGCTTGTCTAACTGATGCAACTTTATAAATAAAAAATGAAAGTTCTCACAGGTGGAGGCTGAGGCATCAGGTAAGACTGAGGTGGGTGGATTTAAAACAGAGTTGATTGTATTAAATAACACCCTGGGGCAGTGGTGGGCACAGACCGCTAGAGAGCGCTAAAGCGCTATTCCGCTTACAGTGGACCTAAACTTTTTGTCAGCGTTTTTGTGAATTGACTAACTTTTATAATTCATAAGCGGATTTATGCTATTTTTATTTAAAATGCAGTACCGCTAATAACTAATTATCTATCAGTAAAAACCAATAAACTTATTTACAAGCTTTTATGCTGCTTGTTTTTTACCTTTTTCCCCACCGTAAACAGCAGAGGAGGAAAGGGTGTGAGGGGGAGGGGGGCAGAGCTGAGAACAGACTCGGCTCTACCATGTAGGTAAATGCCTGGGGGTCCCATTTCAGCAGTGGCCCCGGCCCCGCCTCGCCCCGTGCAGTCACCTACATCACTAACATTGCTCATGCTTGTTAATGTACATTTAACATAAAAATAATTATAGTTACGATGAAAACGATCATTAAATACGCAATAAAAAAACGGTCGATTTCTTTATCCCCCTACTAAAAATGGACTATTCCATCTTGACAACTTCCGGGTCATAGTTGAACTCAGGGGCTAATTCTGTAGCTGGCTGCGCTCGGTGTCTTCATAAATCCATAACCCCGCTGTTTCAAGCCAAATTAACGTGGCCGGATGATTTTATTGTGTGTTTTGTGTCGACCATTCGACGGCGAGTTGTTAGTTTCATGTATTTTGGGTTACTTTTATGTATAAATGCGGTGGCGACACACCCGTGTATTTGAGATTTAAACGTGGTTTTAGGGATTAAAAGATCATTCTATTTTTTGTTAATTTCGTGGCCCAATAGAATATATGTACGTAAAGTATTAAATAAATCCTTTGATTTTTGTAATTTCATCCTTTTAGGATCATTTTTGTTACTTTACAGTTGGCAGTGTAGTGCAAATATTGATAACGCTGCCGGCTATATATAAATATATATATATATATATATATATATATATATATATATATATATATATATATATATATATATATATATATATATATATATATATATATATATATATATATATATATATATATATATAAGAAATATATAAATAGCGGATTAGATTAGCTTCCCCTAATTTTCATAAGACATTTGTGCTTTTGAAATTGTGGACCTAAAAAAATTAATAAGCGTTTTAGAAATTGTGGAACTAATTTTTTAATTAGCGGTGCCCACCTTTGCCCTGGGGCAATGGCTACTGTTTGTGATGACATTAGATAGAAATTGTGATTTTGCATCATTAACGGATCTCTGATACAAAACAAGAGTTTTCCTTAATAAAACCAAAGAATCATGTTGCCTGTCATGCTTCCACTGTCTTTCAGCTCTTCTGCACTGCCTCCTGAGTTTACATGCAGTAGGATTTTTCAGCCAAGGCTCAGCTCTGTGTTTAGAATGTCTGAACTTGACTGGAGCAATAGAGTCCAGGGGCCTCATGTACAAAGACTTGCGTGGATTTCCTACTGAAAAGTGACGTACGGTCAAATCCAGAAAAGTGTGTACGCACAAAAAAATCCAGATGTATCAAACTGTGCGTACACCGGAATCCACGCACATTCCTTTTGTACATCACAATTAACGTGGAACTGAGCGCACGTGAGACACCTCCCCTGACACGCCTTCATTTACATATGTTAAACAGATGCAAATTACTTCCTGCATGTGTGAAGGACATGTTTGTTTGATCCCTGCGCGATCAGAAATCATTTCTAGATTCAGGAAAATAATGAATTTAATATAATATGAGTGAGGAAAATAATCCTAAGTAAGAATAGTAATAAAATGTGTTCATCACGCAAAGAACGAGTGATTGTGTGTCGGTATTTGTGTGTGCGCGCACCCTGCTTTGGTGCGCAACGGCTCATCCATTCATTCTGAG
Source organism: Garcialebias charrua (assembly GCA_038048925.1). Classification (NCBI taxonomy): domain Eukaryota; kingdom Metazoa; phylum Chordata; class Actinopteri; order Cyprinodontiformes; family Rivulidae; genus Garcialebias; species Garcialebias charrua. The sequence goes on along the minus strand of JBBPBX010005496.1, from coordinate 28,815 downwards.
TGAAAATATTAACTTTGCGCACGAGTTTATTACCATAATTACTGTAAACACAGAGGAACTTAGATGTTTGGTAGAACATAGATCTTTGTTTATTTAATAGATGATATGAAGAAACGGGTCTGTGCGTCTCAGTGGAGAGTTTTCATGACATGACGTGATGTTGGAGTCTCCAAACGCTGCGCGCGCCGCAGCCTTGTGCGCAGTCTGTTTGTCTGTGAAGCTTTTACTCTCCTACAAGTTATATATGGTGTACTTTCACGTGTCATTTTGGAGAAATCTACAATAAACGCAGATTATGAAACACCTCCAGCTGCCGTGTAACACCGGCGAGGGTGCGCGCGCGCTCCAAAGCGCGACCACTCAGCCTTTGGAATCATATAGATGAGACATTCCATTGGACATGAATCGGCTTTGTGTGGACTGGACAGCCCTGATCGGCCTGCCAGCTCCCTCAGGAAAGCTCGGGAACAGTTTGATCGCTGCTTCTGCATGTGCACGCGTGATGCACGGCTCCTGTGTTGCTCCAGAGCGCAGCAGTGCCAAACTGAAAAATGATTATTTCTGAAAACGGCTGATAAGCCATATCCTAGATCAGAAAATTATATCTGTTTATAAATAAATGCTCTGCGTGTTACACTATTTATTATATCCTCCAGTAAGGCTGAATGAATCCGTTCCTGTTAAATTTATTTTTGGCACAACTTTGCGCGTCCTTTATTTAACTGCGTCATGTGGATGTAATACTTGTTAATCGTGTGTTTGGTGGGAATATTAATCATTTTCACATCATGAACAGTTAATAATAATAATAATAATGATGACATCAATTTATAACGCACATTTCATCAATGGAAATCTCAAAGTGCTACAAGGTGCAACAGAATTAAATGTCAATGAAACAAATAATAAAACAATTAAAATCAACAACAGTATCAGCTATGATCAAAAGTAGAATCATGAGGAGGTAGAGTATGCTCGGTTGAAAAGAAAGGTCTTCAAGCCGCTCTTAAAGTCAACCACAGACTGTGGGGCTTCAGTTTCTCTGAATCACCTGTAAGTGTCGCCAAAGGAACAAGAACCACAGAAACGTGCGTACGCCAGCCATGGGGCTGGCGTGGAAATGTACTTGGATGCGCACATATTCACGTTCAGTTCAGTTTTGATACATACGGAGTTTTGCGTGGATAGTGACGTAAGCAAGGTTTCTGTGCGTACGCACGGTTGATACATGAGGCCCCAGGATCCCACTGCAGGTTTCAGAAAACAGTGACAAAAAATCTTTGGGACACAGAGAAACATCAGGACCAACTGAATAAAACTGTGAGTCCATAAAAGCCGTGGTGAACTGTCCGGCACTGGCTGAGGTGAGACAGCGGCGATGACAACCCGCAGCCAGAGGCCTCCTGGCCGGTTGTGGGGCTGTAAATTGGAAAAAAATAGGGAAATGATCCGAGATGGCAGACTCAGAAATTTCACAGTGAGAAATGGACAGTCCATGAGAAATAATAAGGTCCAGAGTATGTCCAAGATGATGTGTTGGTGCATTGACTGATTGTGTTAAGTTAAAAGAATCCAAAAGCTTTAAAAACTCAGAGGCCAGTGAGTCAGTGGGACAATTTACATGAATATTCAAATCGCCACAAATACAAAAACTGGTATAGGTGGAAATAATGTCAGCCAGGAATTCAGAGAATTCTTGAATGAATTCCTTATTGTATTTAGGTGGGCGATAGGCAACTGCACATAAAACCTTAGGGGTGAGCTCGATCACAAACATCTGAAGTTCAAAGGAGGAGTAAGTGTTAGTGGGCAGAAGTCTGCATTTAAATTTGTCCTTATAGATAGTGGCAACACCACCACCGCGTCCTGACAGGCGTGGGGAGCTGAAGAAAGAGCAGCCCAAGGGGGAGAGCTCAGAAAACGCGCTGTTGTCTCCTGGTCTCAACCACGTTTCTGTCAGCAGCAGAAAGTCCAGAGAGTTTGAGCAAAATAAATCATGGAGAATGAAAGTTTTATTCGTGACAGATCTGGTGTTTAGGAGAGCCAGCTGGATGGAGCACTGGCTGTTATCCTGGCTGTTATCCTGGGATGCGCGGCCAAAGGAGCGGAGGTTCTCCTGAACCCTGCCCCGCCTACAGATCTTCACACGCCGAACACCAGGAAATGCGCCTCCGCCGGTGTCTGTATCCATGATGCGCAACCAGCTGTAGGAATATTCCATGGGGCATCGTATGTCAACAGAGTTATATTTCCTGAGAATCCTGCGCGAAGACTGGAATGTGGAAGAGGCGAAGTGAGCCCGGAGCTTCACAAGCACCCCACCCCTCCTGCCGCGTCTCCTGCGGCGGCGCGCGCTGCGGGCAGTCACAACACACGGATTCCGTAGAAATGGAGGTATGGATGCCAGGTGAGGTGGAGGGAAAGTCTTTGATCGTCCATAAAGGTCACGAAACGGTACATTACCCATTAAAAGTGTCTGGCGGTTGTAGATAAATAGTGATGACACAATCTCAACAAAAGTAAGAAAAAACAGCACAAAAAGTAATAACTTGAGGAGAGACAGACGGCCAGCCAAGTACACCGGCGCCATTTTGAACCACACCCCACACTCTCAGGTGTTTTTGATTTTATACATCTACCTTATAATGTTTTGCTAGTTTTTGATACTTTGTTTAAAAAAAAATAAAAATAAAATCTGTATTTCTCTCTTATGTTTTTCTATTGTTTATTGTTTAAGGAAATTCTACCATTGCTGTTAATCATTCTTTAGTTTGCAGCAGGTCGCTCTTGTAAATGAGTCAACGAGGCTCAATGAGATTTACCTGACTAAATAAAGGTTGAATGAAAACTGTGGCTTTAAAATGATAGTATTTTGACCTAAACTGTCACATGTGCTGCGTAAAGATATTATAAGATGAGGTGTGTGTTGTGTTTGTTGAACATGTGCACAGAAAAGGATGGGGTAAATAAGACATTTTAAATGTATCTGGCAATCCTGATGCAGGGGGTTCAGCTGCATTCATCGCACATGCATGCCCTACAGCGTGCGCTCTCAGGACATTATTACCTGCAGTGTTCCCTCAGTGTGGACTGAACTTGGCAAAAGAACCTTCTACTCCGCTCCCGTTTCCTGGAACATCTTGCAAAAAGATCTGAAGCTCTCCAACTTGACATCTCTAAGTGGCTTCAAACATCTGCTATGATCATGGCAAAACCCAATGCAGACAGGTTCCTGTTTTGAGTTTTCTACATCGCTTTACAATGTAACTGTTTTTTTTTAAATATAATTTTCTTCCATTTTTTTTCTTCCAATGTATATGCTTTCTTTTATGATTTTCTACTGTTGTCATTGTTGTCTACTGTAAGGTGACAAGATTTCTTACATTAAATCTGGTGACATTTCCAGCTCGGAGAGCCAAAATAATAAAATGTTATCAAGATGATATGAAGAAATGGGGAAAGTTACGGTTTCATTACTTTTTTACATATGTATTCCTGTTTAAACAATAAAAGTCAGATTTAATGTAGGAATAATGTGCATCTCCACGCACATTTCTTAAGAGTAATAAAACAAATAAAGTAATAAAATAAGTGAAAGTAAATAAAGTTTCTACCGGTATTTTTTCACAATGTAAGCACAAACAATGAAGAGTTTGTGTTTGTCTCTGTCGCTTAATTCATACATTTAAACAGACTTCAAACCTAATCTTGTCTATTTTGTGTCTGTTAGACCGAAAGTTCAAGAACCAAAGAACAGTACAGTATTAGTGATGCAGTTTAAAATACACTTGAGGCTCTAAACGTCATTGGTACTGTCTTTAACGACTTTTGCCCTTCCCCGATGAAGATGCAGAATGCAGCTTTAAACTACTTCCCAAGATGCAGTTAGAAATCTTTTGTTGAGTAAAACTAAAATGTGTTCGACTGGAGCTGGTTTTGGCCACCAAAGCAGAAAAAGTCCTCTGGGCCATGCCTCGGGTCTGAATCTTTGGAGAGAAGACGTCACTTTTGACCCAAATTAATGTTCGTTTGCATGCCCCAAAAACATTTACAACAACCCGAGGGACTCGTGATTCAGGAACAGAATGCAGCTGCTCAGCGTTGAGCACATGCGTCTCTGTGTATTGTTTACTCAAATAATTGGCAGATACTGCAGCCATTACATATCTACATACACACAACAATCACATTAAACATAATGAAGTATACAGAAATGTTAATATGGCATAACTATTATCAGGTTGATGTACTTTTCAAATTTACAATTAAATGTGCCACTGCACATTTTGTTACTTTCCAAGACCCTTAACTGCTTTTTTTTTAATCACATTAATTACAGATGATTCTTGTTATGGTAACAACGATCAAGCTCATCATTAATTTGACTCAGTCAAGACTTTTAAATTTGATATTAATTGCATGATCCAGAAGAATTGTTCCAGCGCGTTTAACAAATGAGTTTAAATGCAGCATTAAGTAGGGCATGAGATGAAAGTCGTGACAGATCAAAAGTTGCCCTCTTCAGTGTGGGCTGATTCAGCTCCTCTGGGGCAATTGTGCAGAGCACGCTCTTGGGCCACAGGCGAGACAAATTGCCACTCCCAGTGGAGCAGCAACAACTAGAGATAGATGAGGCCTTTCTCCAAAAGTGAATAGATCCTCTGCTCCAACTAAGTCCCAGATCCAAGCGACCACCCACAGGTAAGTCTCTAATCCTTTGGCAAAGGGCCCCACAGAGAGATGAGATCCACTTTTCTACATTAATCATTCCTGCGACACAAATGGCTCTCCCAAATATGTGATTATCCCAGAACAGAGTCAGCAGTCTGTGTGGCAGGTTTCTGCAGGGAAACAGAACGAGTTGCCCTGTTTCTGTTTACAACAAAACACCAGAGCGTGGAGAAGAGCTGCTGATGTGTGCAGTGCTGAAAATAAAATATGAAAATGATTTTTCCAGTTTCTTTCTGTTTTTTCAGTTTTGTGTCTGAGACAGTCAGGTATGACCATTTGGGTTTTGCTCTGTTGCTTTCCTCTCCCCCCCCTTTTTTTTGATAAAATGTTAAGCTAAAGCATTATCAGGCGTTGTACAAACTTTTAGATACAAAATAGAATATTTAAAAAGTAATTTGATAATGAGCCACCTATAAGTAAAAAAAAACAAGCAGTACACCAATGGCTCTGTCGCTGAAGGATTTGAATAGTAAGAGTTTTCTAGTTTTTGAAGAGTGTTTTTCTGAAGTGGAATTGAACAGTGACTGCAAGTAAACCTTAACATACATACATACATGCATGTGCATATGCATCTTCTTCTTTCGACTTTTCCCTCTTCAGGGGTCGCCACATTAGCTATGTTTACATAAGTAATCGGATCAAACGGCCATTCGGAATAAAAACGCGTCATGTAAATGCCCCTTTCGGATTATTTTTTATTTATTCAGCCAGATCCGAAATAATCTGTGATCAGAACGAAACGGGTGGTTTACGCCGATTCATAACCCAAACGGTGCGCATGTAAACGCTTGATCTTTTTTTTTTCTGATCGTGAAAAACTGACCTGACTGCGCATGTGCGACGTAGTCATTTCTTCTTCTTCTTCTTCATGGGGTTTAATGGCGGTTGGCAAAAAACTTTAGGTGAGCATTATTGCCACCACTGGTATGGAGTGTGGTTCTTCATGGGATAATTCTATGTGTACGCCTGTTTAAAGGGGACCACAGATGCAAAATTCATTTTTTAATGTTTTTTTTTTTACTCAACTTTGGGTATTTACTTTATAAGAAAACAGTCCTAGGGCCAAAAAAATGCACCCAGTGGTTTATTTACTCTAAGTACATTTATTTATCTTTGATAGAAACACTTCGTTTTCAAATCCTGCAGTTTGTGACGTCACAAACCGTATAGCCACAACCCACCTCAAACCTGAGTCCAGCCCCTCACCTAGCAACCCCTGGTTAGGCTCAACCCACTTCAGTATAATAGACGTGACGGTTGTTTTTCATGATTTCATCTCATCTTTTGTTTAAATGTTCTTAATTTCATGTGTACAGCACTTTGTTGCAGCTGTGGTTGTTTTAAATGGCTTTATAAATAAAGTATAATTGTTATATTTGTTTGCTGACATTATAGTAAAAGTGTGTTTGAGCTGAACTTTTCTTTTAAAAATGAACATAATTGTCAAATAGCTGATAGGTTCGCTTTGACCGGTCTTCGTGTGCGTGGGCTGCTAAAACCTTCATCTGTTTAAAATTTAATAAGATTAACACTTAAAAAACATATTTATTTGCTGAAAATTATAGCAAAGATGTGTCTGAGCTGAACTTTTCTTTAATAAATGAATATGTTCAAATCCGCTGGATTTAAATAATTTCGCTTGTCGGGTATTCCAAACGTGTGCGCAACATGCTGCAACAACCTTCATCTCTTTAAAATGTAACAAGATAAACACCAAAAAATATTTATTTATTTATTTTTATTCAAACTCATTGAATTCTTCATCCTCTGCGTCGCTGAAGAGTTCTGTCAACTCCTGAGCAGGTAACAGGTGCAGCGCTCAGAGCAGCTGCGTCCTCCTGGCTCCACGTCAGCTCCATCAAACATCCTGCCTTCCTGAACCCAGACAGATGGATTCTTTACTGACTGAGGTCCAAGCTTTATCCTTCCATCCGTCCGTCCGTCCATCCATCTATCAATCCATCCATCCATCCGAGGACCTGCTGCACATCACGTGCATCTGTCCTGTAGCTGTTGCTCTCTGTCCATCACGGCGCAGAGCTGCTTTGAAGCTTGGTCAAGCCTTCCATGCAGGAATGGAGTTATTTAACACTATAATTTTATCTTTAAACTACAGCATGATTGCGCGCACACGTTGTCCATCCAGCAGGACTTTTTTTTGCTCTAAAATATCCGTATACAGGTACACTGGCCGTCAAAAGCCTAGAGGGTCATTTAGCGTGTTGAGGAGAGCAATACAGGACAGTGTGTGTGTGTGTGTGTGTGTGTGTGTGTGTGTGGAGTAAAGTGAACGGCAAATTGAAACGTGGCTGTAAGAAAGTCTGTTTGTGCACCTGTTGGCTGGAATTATTATTAAAACAAGAGGATTAACCTTCAGCCACCGTGTGGTTTATGTGCAAGGCGAGGGAGGGAGTTAACCCTGAAGCAGAGACTTCAGCCCTGGATGAAAATCTCCCCTGTGTCTTTTGACCACGGATGAAAGACTGAGCAGGAAAGGTTAACACTAACCCTTTTTAAAAAAGAGCTAATTTTAAAACAACAGTTTAGAGATACTGGCTGTTACAGAGGGCGGAGTTAATGTAAACAGATCTTTGAAGGGCGTGGCCATGACAGCTCATTATCATAAACCAGTCGTTCAAAACGAAAGTTAAAAATGGCAGAATTAAAAAGGGTATAATTGATTATCTAAGAATTATTTTGTGTATTAAATTGAATGAACATTGTCTGGATAGCCCACAGACATACCATATTTTTTTTTTTAAACCTATCTGTGGTCCCCTTTAAACTATATGCATTTCAAATTCAATTAATCAACTTGGTTTTCTTAAAGACTTTCTCATTTCTGCCTGGGTAATGCTAATAATATTAGCATGTTGGGGAAGCAAAACTGGTCATGAGCGACAGTATTTCTACTAGAAACTTTGAAAGAGCTCAAAATGATCTGTATTATTACCTGTAACTCAGTCAGGGAGTGCAGTAACATCTACACCGTCATTAAAACCTGATGCGGGTCCATTTTGGATGCTCAGCTTTGTTTATGTTCATCCCGGAAGTAAACCAGAAGTAGAATTTCTTCTTCTGTTTTATTTATTTTTTTAAAGGAGAGTTTACCACTCTGTGCGTGTCAGTACTTCTGTTCAGAACAAAGCAGGCTGCATGTAAACGCTCGTCATGAACAGATTGTGCACATGTAAAAAATGCATTTGAATTATTTAATCTGAAAACATTTCAATCCAGTCAAAAAATGTTGCACATGTAAACATAGCTAGTGAGTCATCCTCCTCCATCTCACCCTGTCCTCTGCATCCTTTGTCATCACTCCATCTACCTCCATGTCCTCTCTAACTGCATCAATATATCTCCTCTTTGTCTTTTCCTGGCAGCTGCATTTCTAACATCCTTCTACCAATATATCCACTGTCTCTCTTCTGGACATGTCCAAACCACTGTCCCTCCTCTGGACATGTCCAAAGCATCTCAGTCTGGTCTCTCTAACTTTATCTCCCAGTTGTTCAACCTGTGCTGTACCTCTGATGATCTCATTCCTGATCTTATCCATCCTTGTCACTCCTAAGGAGAACCTCAACATCTTCATTTCTGTCACTTCCAGTTCTTTCTCCTGTCTTTTTGTCCATGTCTCTGTCTCCAGACCATACAACATAGCTGGTCTCACCA
>JBBPBX010005496.1:3266-20114 GCA_038048925.1 Garcialebias charrua | reverse complement strand
GGATCAGAATGCTTTGCCTGTTGAAATGGTTTCTAAGTGCTGCAGTTCTACAGAAACTGCAGACTGAACCTTTAATATGCCTGTGGTTAACACAAACTCCTTTTTTATTTTATTTATCCAATAAATAAATAAAAAGTAAAATAAGTTCAACCAGGTCAGGATCGAACCTGGGTCGTTGGAGCGGAAAGCAGACGCGCTTTCCATTGTGCTACTGAGGCATGTGGCATTTTGCAGGTCTACTATATATTTAAAGGAACCGCCCCTCCTAAAATACTGGCTACGCGAATGCTACATCTATACTTATCACGCTATTACTAAATACGTATCACGTTTTTACTACATAGTATCACGTTTTTACTACATACGTATCACGTTATTACTACATACGTATCACGTTATTACTACATAGTATCAGATTTTTACTACATAGTATCACGTTTTTATTACATAATATCACGTTATTACTACATACGTATCACGTGATTACTTACTACATAAGCTCCAATTTTTTTTTTCATGGATGACTGCAATACGCTTCCGTAGACAGATCCTGGAGTGGAGGGAGCAATTTTATCCACAACCAGGTGCAATGGAGAAGCCAGGGGGTGGCCATTGGTGGCCTTGACCCCCCATAGATTAATATTTGGCCACTCCAATCATTTGAGGAAACTATACTTTAAAGCAATATAAGAACTAGAAAGTAGGGGTTGAACGACTACCTGTACATATTTTTTAAAGTTGAGTTCAACATGATAAAAGTTGAGTCAACGTCGAGTAATCCATGTGACGTCATAGGAACTCAAAACACTATTCACAAAAAAAATGGCACTTATTATTTATCAAAAATAAATAGAACAACACAACATTGGGACATTTTTAAGCTGGGATGTGTCGTTTTGTCAATTTAAATAGAATGGGCATTTTAGTTAATTTGTGGTGTTATCTCAGTTTCCAATTTCATATGTTGGTGCGTGACTTGTAAGCCTGTATAAAACTTCTCGTTCTCACAGCTTCCATTCAGAATTGAAAAAGACTTCTGGACAGAAGTCGAAACGTTTTCTGCAACAAATAAAGTCCAGTTGATCCTGTATTGAACGCCTTTTTTGATTTCATCATGTCCTGGACGACTGAGAATCTTCACCAGCAACATTGGGAGTGTATATTTATCATTTATCATACTGCAAATAAGTCACAGGAAAACCAAAACTATAAGCTGCAAAAGTAAATTTTATTTTATTTAATCCACTACATAAAATAGACCATCTTGGCGGTGGTGCACCACCCCTATTTTTATTTTATTTAGTGGATTAAATAAAATAAAAATAAAAACTATCCACCATCGTACAAGGTGCACGGAGGTGGATTATTCACCAGTGGAGAATCCACCTCCACGCTCGCTGGTGGAGAATGCAAGGAGTGGTGAAGCCACCACTGGCGATGGTGCGCCCCCGTTTTGTTTTTTATTTTATTAAGTGGATTAAATAAAATAAAAATGAAAAAAGCGGGGTGGGTGGTGGTGGGATCCCACCATGAATTAATACAAAAATTAAAACAGTGGGGTGGGCAGTGGTGGGATCCACCACAGGCAGTTGAACTGACGAATCATCTTTAGTGAAATACTTGCACACTGTTGATGGATTTCTACCTGTTTGGTAAGACTTGGCCTGCTCCTCACCTTCCATCTGCTTGGAAGAATCCATTTTGTATCGAGCGGCGGTGCTGATCACGTGACACAATCACAGACTGCGACTAGTCGACGTGAAATTTAAAAACTTGTGAGATGTCCTAGAATAGACTAGTTGAGTCTGTTCAATCCCTACTAGAAAGTCTCGTTCCCCTAAAAGATCAGGGTGGCTGGTTTAAATATGGTGGTGACCACCTTGGATTTTGACTTGGCAACCTAGTTTTTGGTAGGGACATTTCTTAAGTCTGCATATAGCCACAGAACAGAATGGAAGGGATTACCTCACTTATTTTTCAATTTATCATGCTCAAAATATTCATGGATGGACAGACGGATGCATAAGGTTATTTCCAATACAGTACCCCCTTTTTTCTCCGGGGAAAAATTAAAGGTCCAAACATCCATTGAGGAACATTAATCTAAAATTGTTCCACATTTTTGAAACAGTTTTTCCCAGACTGGTGAACCTCTGCTCATCTTTACTTCCCTTTACAGCCTTTTGTTGCCTCAGTCATGGGTTTCTTCTGTTGTGCTGCTGCCATAAAATTTAACATTTGATATGTTTATTATATTCCAATATGAATAAATATGAGCCTGTGTTTGTATCTATAGTTTTCAAAACAGCCTGTTTTTCAGAATTTGGTTCTACAGTACAGTAGTGGTGTGAAGTGATATCTGTGTTTTTGCATACACAAAATACACCATCTGTCCCAGGACCTGAGGCCATTCTTGCCCTACTACCCTCCTTGCTTCTTTTCCCCCCTTCAACCCCTCTGCACTGTTATAAAAGCTTTAAATGAAAAAATAACCATGTGCGCATCCTAAAATCAAAACAAAACAACTACAATCATAGCCAGACATTCAATCGTAACTGAACGTTTCTCTGTCTCCTGTTCTCAGTCCCTCTGCCGTACAAATGAGGTTAATGAAGATGTATGTGAGACCACGGTCCTATTGACATCCCGTGTCTCTAATTGTGGCCCTGTTCTTCAAGGACATGGTGGAAAGATGAGCAGGGAGAGGACCAAAATAGATCTGATGAGCAGAAGCTGTGGAGCAGCACGTGGAGTGAGGAGAGGGTCTTTGTCTTCTGTTTCTTTGGTGTCAGGTACCATTACATGCAGGACTTGACATGAGCTCGAGAAAAAATCAAGACAGCAGAGAAAGGTGGGATAGAAGTTCAGCTGTGCATCAAATCGTCCTCACTCAGAATCAGACCCATAAAAACATCAAGACGTTTCGAAATCGAGCACTTCAAAGTGCCCACTCAAGCCTAACTCGCTGAGTTTCCTACCTGGGACGATGGAAACGGTGTCCCTCTCCCAGGACACAACGCTGACGTACTCCTGGACGGCAGCAGGGATGAGGCACTTGAACACTGCTACGTTGCCCCGCATTGAGCGCTGGTCCGCCACCCGCACGGTGTAGGGCTCCCTGAAAACTGCACACGAGCACAAACAACATTAGAAACGGACAACAGCAGTTTTCGAAGGAATGCGTATCATCCACCACCTTTCATGCAAGAGTTTTAACCAAAGATTACGTGATTTAATGGGGACAAACGATCGATTTGGAGACACTTTGGTCAAATCTCGAATTGTGGAATTTCACTAAAGCTCATGTAAACTGTTAGCACTCAGCATGTGTGCTGTGAATGACCCTCAGCTACTACCAGACGAAACGTTATTGCAATTGCCTTTTGTTGGTGGGTCAAAGTATTTGGTATCTAATGGCAGGTTCAAAGAAGGATCTCAGACTTGTTGGAACAATAGACTTGTTTGATAAACAATTACTTCAGCTATAAAGAGACTGTTAAATTTTTATAATTTTTGAAAAAAAATAAAAAATAACGACACATGGACTTCGCCATTTTATTCACGCTGTAATGCACGCTGAGTAAATGACATAGACAGGTGGCTCCAGTGCAACCTCCACTGAGCTTAAATATTCATGTTGGACAATATCTGATGACCAGCCCTTTAATTTGAACCAGAGAGTAAGGACAGAGAGGAGAATGGAGAAATGACTCGGCTATCGCGTTAGCTCCAGATTTAAAATGTATGGCAATGTCGGGCTGCGGCTAATAAACGGTATTATTTTACATTATTAATGTTTAGCATATCTTAGATCATTTAGCGTATCGTTCAGCGTATTGTTCAACGTATATCTTAGTGTACCGGTATATCTTTGATCTTTATATACTGTTTCTTTTTATACTTTATATGTGTGCTATTTTTGGGTGTAACTGGGACCTTGTGTACACAATTTCGTTCCACCTCATGTACCACATGTGATGCAAATGACAGTAAAGAAACCTGAACTTGAATTAGCTCCAGAGCATGCATGGTGTTAGCACCAGACCCAATGGGATTAGAATATCCTGATGCATGCTCAATAATCCAGGTAGAAAAAAATAAAAAATAAAAATAAGTTAAGTCCGGTCCTCTGGACATTCAAAAAACAAAACAAAAAATTAGAAACGTTTCATCTTTCATCCGAAAGACTTCTTCAGACTGAAGAACTCTTTCGGATGAAAGACAAAACATTTCAGTTTTTTTTTTGTAGTTTTTTTTTGTTTTGGCTTTGTTTTGTTTTTTGAATGTCCATAGGACCAGACTTAATTTTTTAGACTAATGGTATTAGCTCCACAGCTAATAGCGTCAGATCGATCTATCGATCATCTATCTATCGATCTATCTATCTATCTATCTATCTATCTATCTATCTATCTATCTATCTATCTATCTATCTATCTATCTATCTATCTATCTATCTATCTATCTATCTATCTATCATCTATCTATCTATCTATCTATCTATCTATCTATCTATCTATCTATCTATCTATCTATCTATCTATCTATCTATCTATCTATCTATCTATCTATCTATCTATCTATCTATCTATCTATCTATCTATCTATCTATCTATCTATCTATCTATCTATCTATCTATCTATCTATCTATCTATCTACAGGTAGTCCCCGATTTACGAGCGAGATCCGTTACAACGAGGCGCTCGTAAACCGGAAATCTCGTAATTTGGAACGGCCGCCATTTCTCTCGTAAATCCGGAATTTCGCTCGTAAATTGGAACGGTTTTCGCTAGCGCGACTAAAAACACTCTATTTTCATCCAAAAACTGCTTATGAGTGCATAAAAATGATCGGAAACGTGTGTCCATATGCTTAACTAACTAACTGTGGTGAAAAAACACATGAAAACTCAGTATTTTTTTCGTTTTTTCCAAAAATTCGCAGCTCGTAAGTCTGGAACCTCGCAGATCAGAGCGCTCGTAAATCGGGGACTACCTGTATCTATCTATCTATCTATCTATCTATCTATCTATCTATCTATCTATCTATCTATCTATCTATCTATCTATCTATATATCTATCTATCTATCTATCTATCTATCTATCTATCTATCTATCTATCTATCTATCTATCTATCTATCTATCTATCTATCTATCTATCTATCTATCTATCTATCTATCTATCTATCTATCTATCTATCTATCTATCTATCTATCTATCTATCTATCTATCTATCTATCTATCTATCTATCTGGTTTTTGAACGAAACCCTGCAGCAACTTCTACTAAAATGAATCACACACAAATAACAAGTTAACGGTGGGTATTGACTTTGCAAAGGGGACCGTCTCCTAAAACAGGCGAACGAGTCCGAGTTGGAAAAGCTGACATCCACCTTTTATACACTTGGTGGGTGGGTACAAAACAGGTTCACACAATACAGTAGATGTTTTTGAGTTTTACTGATAAACATTAAAATACTCTAACACTATCCATCTATCCATCCATCTATTTATTTTTTAGGAATTGTCATGTGTCACAAACAACTTTTAATACTGTAGAATAGAGAACTAACAACAAGGCAAGTAGTCAAATATCCTTTAAAAAATTAATTTGAAAAAACAAACAAAAAGAAAAGCTCGGGTTTGGAGACAACATTAGAGACTAAGATGGTTTGGATGTGTAGAGGCGGGACAGTGCATAAACTGGACAAAGAATTATGAATATGGAGGAGCCAGGGAGGAGGAAAAGAGGGTGTATGAATGTAAAGGAGGAAGACGGTCTGTGCAACAGAGGATTCTGGGAAAGATGGAGGCCACTGATCCACTAAGGTGATGTCTAAAGGGAGCAGCCCCCCACCAAAAAAGAAGAATCTTCACAAATCCAACCAAAAACATATCATACATGTGTGAATATCATCAAAACAAGCAAAGACAATTTCACCAGTTACCATGAGACGCTGCAGTCATTCCCTGGAAAATATCTGACGGCTTTCATCTCTGATCTGAGCTCATCTAATCCTGCCTGTCCTGTCACCAAATATGGAGCAGGCCGCCATTAAACCAGGCCGCTGGTGTGAGCTCATCACAAGACACTTCATAAGGATGCAGCACATTCAGATTTCTGTTATTTGTTTCATTTGGTGGTTTGGTTCCTGCAGGCACGTGCAATATACTTTGTGCTCTGCGTTGAATGAGCAGCAGCTCATTAGCAAAAATCACACGAAAGCCGGGACGTATCTGAAGGTTGCTAAGAGACTGCCGTGGAATCCCCTGCCTGGTAACAGACACCGCAACGGTACGCAAACATTCCTGCTGCGAACGCGCACATGCAAATGGACACCTCGTTCAGAAACGACGGATCAAACGAAGCAGGTCGGAGCTTTATCGAACATAACGAGTCATTTCTGATGAGACGTGGCTAACCTGAAGCGTGTTGGACTCATCATCGCCCGAAGGTGAAGGCGGAGCGGCAATGTTTTCGCCTTGTTTGGATGCATTGTTAGCAAAATACTCCCCAACACAAAAATGGCTACAGCTCGATGGATTTTACAGAAACTGAGCTAAAATTTGATGTTAGTAGCTGAGACTGATCCTCAGCTTATACTCCGAGCACAAACTGATCCTGGGAGGTCTGTGTCTTAAAGTTTGGCAAAAACTATTCCAGTCAACCCTGTTTGTCTGTTAGCAAAATATCTTATCAACCACTGAACAAGAAGAATTGGCCATCGATATACAGCTGATTAACTTTAGCAATCAGCCCTATTTAAGATGGCTGCTAATTTACCAAAACACAAAAAAATGATGAAAACTCAGTCAATTTAACAGATATTAAGCTAACGTTTAGTGTGATAGTTGCTGAGCAGTGTCCTTCACCCATATTGTGACTGCAGTGCGTTGCATAACATTTTTTTCCTTGACATTTAGGCAATAAATGTTAGCATCACCCATTTTTGTCTGTTAGCAAAATATCTCATGAATCACTAAAAATATTTTATTGAAGCTTTCTGAAATCAATCCTTTGATTTACATCTACAACAGATCAACGGATGGAGTCTCCATCAATGAAGATGGCCGCAGCAGCTAATCTTTTTTTAGCCGACACCAAAAATGGCTTTAACTCTGTGACTTTAACAGACATTGAGCTAAAATTTGGAATGGTAGTAGCTGAGAGTCATTCACAACACATACTTAAAGCACAAACAATAATAGCACATGATGTTATTTTCAAAGTGTAACCAAAATAGCTACAGCTGTGTTATTTATAGTTTAAATCTCAGGCACAAAAGGCGGTGGGTGACACTATTAAATGTGATTCCTGTTAATAATTGTTCATCACAACAAAACAACTATGTTTTATCCAGTTGTTGTGACCTGTCCATCAAAGCTAGTGAGCCAGCCTGGTTCGCGCTAATCCCCCGGCTCTCGAGGCCGAGTTTTTCTGCTCACGTGCAGAACCAGCTGCCTCAGGGTCCTGGCTCAAATCCCTCACTTGGCGCCGGCATTAGCATCAGAATGAATATGAGTATTGGTTCAGGTCGGTGTTGGGAGGCAGAATATGAAAACAGATGTTGATGACAGGAGGGAAAAGGGAGGAGCCAAACAGTCAGAATGAATGAGAAGAAATGGAAGTGGGCGGGGCCAATGGATACAGTTTAACTCTAGAGGCCAGATGTATGTCTTCACTTTTTTTTCTTTAGGCTTTTTAAAGCCGCCTCGTGTCGTGTAAGCAATGGAAAGCACCAATTAGGTTTGTTAATGAGAGCTAATTAAAGAAGTGTGTTGTGGCTAAATTTAGACTGAAGGAGGGAGCAGACAGGAGGAAGAGGAGAGAAAAGAGGAGGGGATAGCAACAGAGGCAGTCAAGATGTCCTAAATTGAACCATCTGACACATCGGCCTATGTTTATTACTGCCCACCGCCATGAATGGCAGGCAATCATGTAATCGCCTGTGTGTGTGTGTTAATGAGCTTGTCTGTTAGAAAAATATCACATGAGCCGGTGAAAAGATTTGACCGAAACTCCCAGAAAGTTCTCAGTGAATGTACATCTACAAGTGATGAACTTTTAGAGTCAACAGCGTTCAAGATGGCTGCCACAGCCAACCAACCTTATAAAAACACACAAAGGAGGATCACTCATTCAGTTTGACGATTACTGAGCTTAAACGTGGCGTGGTAGTAGCTGAGAGTCATCCTCAATGTCTTCCCAGACCAGTTGAGGGACTAAAGCCCCTTCTTCACGGGCGTGGCTTTACTCAGCTCGCATCGACTCAGCTCATTACCAGTTCGTGATGGTTTTTGGAAGGGCCTCAGCTGTGGTTCCAAGTGAACCGAGCAAGCGATTTTGACATCAACGCTTGATCGGCCCTTGGATTGACGTCACTATATGTGCCGAGGCAAACGCCTCCTGAAGCGCCATTTTCAATCCGATCCTTGAGTGAACATGCACGTTGCTGAGACGGAGAGCTGCAAATCACTGATAATTCTGTGGTCGAATGATGAGGTGCAAACCTTTTTATCATTTTTGTCAGATAAGCACATACAGCGTGAGCTCGACAGAGCAACAAGGAACTAGAAAGTTCCTGAAGAAACTTTGACGAGGACTGCCTATTTATTATTACATAATTATTAATAATGAACATTATTATTAAAAATTCTAATTATCAATATTTATAATTATTTATCACTAAACAATAATTAATATTAATAATACATATTAATAGTAGAT
This sequence comes from Garcialebias charrua, assembly GCA_038048925.1. NCBI lineage: Eukaryota > Metazoa > Chordata > Actinopteri > Cyprinodontiformes > Rivulidae > Garcialebias > Garcialebias charrua. The sequence goes on along the minus strand of JBBPBX010005496.1, from coordinate 11,381 downwards.
AATTATTAACATTAATTATTATGTTAATTATTATTATTACTAATTAATAATAATAGGTGATAAAAGGTAATAACAAGTGCCTTCCTTGCATCTTGAACCAAAATGGCTCCACACGTCACTCAGTTTCCGTGAAGAGTTTTCTCCTATTCATTTCCTATGGGAAATTTGGCATCTTCGTTAATAAATTATGTCACCATGGTAACTACGAATGCCAATAAAAGTAATTGTACACTTCCCGGAGCCGGACCGGTCGTTTTGATATAACTTTTGTGGAGGTAGACATTGTGGCTCGGGCCACATTAACGGAGATAGAAGTGTAGACACACTTCCGAGGTGTAGAATAATAGGTGACTGCCATGCATTTGCATGGCAGTCGCCAATGAGTGAGTTAACCGGGAGTTGTAAAAATAAAAAAAAGTCAGATTACTAGATAAAAGATCACAACGGGCAAAGTGGGTCAAACCGGAGGGACTGGAGGTGGTTCGCCATCTGCCAACAATCCCACCCAGTGAGTGAGAACACATTCTCAATGAAGACACACCTGCACTTGAGTAGAACCAAATAGAAACAAAGCTAATGGAGTCGAGCTTAACAATGGAGAAGCAGCTATAGCCTCTCCTGGGAGTCCTCTGGGTCTTCCACAGGGTCTCAGTTGGACATGTCCAGAACACTTCAGTTCAGGGTTGATCATTACCAGATACTCAAACCACCTCAAATGGCTCCTCCAGTGTGGATGAAGAGTAGCTCTAGTCTCTCTTGGATAACTGAACATCTCACCCCATCTTAAAGGAGAGTGTTCTGTACAGTAAACCCAGTTTGACTGCTTGTATCTGCGATCTCGTTCTTTCAGTCACTTCCCAGAGTTCCTGACAATAAGTTGGGGTAAAAATGTAGATTGACCATTTTGCCTAGCAGCTGAGCTGCTTCTTCAACACAACGGACCGGCACAGCGTCTGCAACACTGCTGAAGCTGCACTCTATTCTTCCCTCACTCATGAACAAAACCCCAAGACGCTAGAACTCCTCCGCTTGAGGCAGAACCTCACTCCCAACCCTGATTTGGTTCATGGGATTTTCAAATTGCTGCATTCTGTTTTACATTTGACATGTTCCTAACCTTTGTAGAATTGGGGTTACCGTATTTTCCGGAATATAGGTTGCAGCTTTTTATCATTTTTGCATGCCCTGTGACCTATATTCAGGTGCAACCTATTTATGGGTTTTTATAAAATAAGCTGATTTGTAATCATTTATTAACAAAAATTAAACTGAGACACACTCTTACAATAATGTCAGCTAACAAATATATATATTTTAGGTGTTTATCCTGCTAAAATTATTCATTTATTAAAGAAAAGTTCAGCTCAGACATATATTTGCTATAATTTTTATCAAACAAATAATTGTTTTTAAGTGTTAATCTTCTTAAAAGCCTTGCTGTGTGCTCCTGTGGAAGAGACATTTGCAGCAGAGCTAAACAGGGTCCACATTTTGACGTAGGTGCGAGCTATATTCAGGTGCGACCTATAAATGGATTTTTCCAATTCTTTGGCAATAATTGGACAATGCGACCTATATTCCGGTGCGACCTATATTCCAGAAAATACGGTATATTTGGATCACTCGTGTGCTGCAGCTGAAAGGTATGATGGTCAATCTGTGTGGGCTTCGTCACAGACTCTGAAGGAGACAGAGGTCTCTGTGTTCTGGGTCAGTCTGTGTTCAGGCCAGGGTTGAGTCATTAGCCGTGTTTCCATCAAGGTTTCTTGATGCGCATTTTGAAGTATCGCATCAGAAAAGCTGAATGGAAACGGCACGATTCGAATTAACTTCCTCTAATTCTCAAAAAAGTTGATACGCTCGCTTGAGGTGGTTTTTGGGTTTTTCGAATCAGAGCCGATGCGCAAAACGAGAGATGGAAACAGATTTGCCGACTCAGTTCTGCCGTAGCGAACATTTACGTCACGTGACTTCGTCTCCGGACAACATGTAACATCGCTAAAACTAGTTGGCATGACAGAATAAATACAACTTGCCCGATAGCAACACATACCTGAAATATTCTCTCCATTTTGCCGAGATGTGTGGTCGGGTCCTGTTTTCAACCGCTACTTCCTGTTTACTGTAGACATGCGTAACGCTGACGTCTGACGTAATGACGCTGACGTCTGACGTAATGCCGCTTTGCGTGGCCTGGTGGATTCGCTTCAAGCCAGTTGATGGAAACACTTCTGATTCGCATTAATTTTTATTTACATTTTTGCGAAATTTCAAAAATTCGCTCAAAATTTGAATTGAAAATAGATGGAAACACGGTTAGAGTGGGTTGTGCTGACAACTGTCTAGCTTTACTCATGGTACCGTGTCTCGGTGGGAACTTTTCCTTCACCGTCACTCACCAGCTTTGATGCGGATGTTGGGGCTGCGGATCTTGCCGGCCTGGTTCTCGGCCGTGCAGAAGTAGTCGTTGTCGTGGATGTAGCTGTTGTAGGCCGAGGGCGAGAAGGGGTACAGCTGGAGGGTGCCATTGGCGTGCACGTGGCGGATATGGGGCACGTCGTAGATGTCGTCGCCAGTCGCCAGGTACCAGCGCAGGATGGCACCAGGGGTGCCCCCCGCAGGACAGGGCAGGGACACCCCCACGGAGCTGGAGTAGGTTACCCTCTGCAGGGAGGCGTTCACAAAGTACAGCCTGGTGGAGCCCACATCCTCACTGTGTACTGCAAACAGACACAACCCCATCAGCTGACAAACACGCCCAACAGTGAGCCACTGTTACACACACCCGAAAGAGTGACCCTTCAAACCCACCCGCTTCGGATGTTATCAACCATAAAATGGCCCTTATATATTATTATCATCCCCATTCCTAATGGTCAGAATGCCCCTACTGTAGCTACTAGGAGGTTTAAAGGTACGTTGTCACTGTTACAAGCGATGACAACGGGCTCCGTCTTTAGCTACGTGTTAAAGTTTAGAGTAAAGCCTCTGGCGTTAGGTTTAGGGTCTTGGTTAGGTTTAGGCACAAGGGTAAGGGGGTTAGGTTTAGGGTTGGTCCTCTGGGTCAGGTTCAAGGTTAGGTTCAGGAAAACGGTTACATAAGCTGAAAAAAACAAAAACGCTACACTTCCGGGTTTACGGAAACACGCTGCCTACTCACAGGTATAACAACGCTGATAACGTTCTGTTAAACATGCTAGTAGGTAGATTGTGACCTATTCGCCACTACGAATGGGGATGATAACAGTTGATAACGCCCATTGTATGGACTGACAACATCCGAAGCCGCTGTCAAACCGGAAACACCCCCGCAACGAGGCGGGCATGTCCTTCAGACGTGTCGCAAAATAACCATGGAAAAATGTGTGTCAAACATCCAGCTGCAAACATCAGTCATGTGACAGAAAAAGCTGGGGATTTGGGCTAAAGCCTGCAATGGTTTAGGTGGATGGGAGGAGGCGAAGTGGGTGTGTGCAGGGTGGGGTGGGGGGTCTGGTACCTCCATACAGTTTGTGCACACATCCACAAAGACAACCAGAGACAGGGCAAGAGGGTGGAGGGGCAAACCCGCTGACAGGTTATGTGATTGGAATTTCTATGCCAGACGCAGAGATTTTAAGTCTTTTTAATCTCCTTACATATTTACCACACAGACACACACACAAACACAGACACTAACAAACACGCACACGCAGACATTCATGTCATTCATAGATTAAACACTTACACCTCCAGCAGAGAAAGGAGAGTGGAACAAAAAATAGAAAAGATTTGGGGGTTTGGATCAAATTTGAGGTTATTACAGAAAAAAGATTAAAGGAGAACATCGTGGGGCTGTGGGTGGCGGGGGGTGGACACTGCTCATGGACAGATGTGGATGTTAACCATCTCTGATTTTAAATTACAACATGTCTACTTGTTGGTACACACCACATGTTCCAACAAAACCCTTTAAAACATCATCAAGCAATCAAAAACATCTTCAAAACAGATACTTCTGACCTTTAGAAGTTTGGTTCTGTGTAGCGTGAACAATAAATATCTTACCTGTTGTAGGTAAGTTTTTGTATGTCCAAAATAGTTTAATTCTGACAGGATCAAAGGGTTAACAGTAAGTCTGAGGTGGCCTAAGGGACTCTCGCCGAACATGTCCCCACGAGAACAGAAGGAAAAGGAACAGAAACATGTCAAAGAAGCTCAATAAACCTGTGCATATGCTGACTTTTATTTGGACGATGTCGAAAACAAATTTCCCCTTGGGGACAATAAAGTATACATCTATTTATCTTATTAAATCAGTGATGAAATCCAAAAACAAAGCAAAGAAAAAATAAATAAATATTAAAAATGCCAGAAGAGGACGGGGAGAAGAACAAACAAACATTGTCATCCCACATGTTGCTGGAGTCTCTGAGAAACTCTGAAGGATTTCCTCCAAACACGACATCCCGCTGCATTTCAATCCTAACAGGACCCTCAGACAGAGGCTGCTCCATCCTAAGGACACAACCTGAAGACTCAACACCAGAGCAGCTCTTCAGGACCAGACTCAGTGGTCCACCTTCACCTCAAGGATCAGAGACATGAGGACCATGTTCAGACAGAGAAGACAGAAGGTTTGAAAGTAGAGTGAAGGAAGACATTTACATAAAATGAGATAAAACAACTTTAAAGTCCATGACCCACCATGTTTTCAAATTGCATCGCCATTAATATTTATTAGTTTATTTAAAAATAATACAGGAGCGTTTATTTATATTGTAGAGAAATAATGCAAAATGTGTTATTTCATGATTTATAGCAGATTTTAGCAGAAGCTCCGGGAAGATCTGCCCCTCTCCAAATATGGGCATTCACATCACTAAAGATTCCGCCTTGGAGTTACAGGCGGAGTTTTAATAAGCCTTCATCAACTTCCATGACCGCTGCTCTAAGAGAGGAAAAAAAAAAGAAGCGGTTGCTCACTGATGTCTGTCATATTCTGAGCAGCATCCACGTAGACATACTAGTTTAATTCGCTTGATCGCGACAAATTCATTCATTTCCGCATCGCCTTTTTATTCTCTCCCCTGACCAGACAGGTCGGGAGTAGAAAGGCAGCCGCAGCGCGGAGCTCAAGGCGCGCGGGCTTCCCCGTGCTCTCCCTGCTTCCCCGTGCTCCAGCAACAAGGCTGGGATAGAACCGAGCCCCGGCACGAACTTCAAAGCTGATGGAGCGGAACGGGGAGCCAGGGAGAAGCCGCGCGGCTCGCTCCTCTCTGGGCAGAGGAGAGGAGAGCAGCCAGCAACAGTCGCAGCGGTGTTATATCTTATTAAAAAGGTCTATAAAATAAATAAAAAATAAAAGCAGACCACTGGTCCAGTTGTACACAAAAATGCACCAGGAAATATGCAGTTTTACTCTCACTCTCATAAACCTCCATGGAAACTCACTCCTACCTTCTGCCTTGCTTTCTGGGTGGAGATCAATGTAACAAAAGGCATGACCCTTCGGGACTCTTCGGCCAGGTTTCCGGATTCATTCGGGAGTGGGTTTTTTTTTTTTTTTTTTTTAACCCTCGCCTGGCCCAAATGCAAAAATGAAAATAAAATTCATAAAATACTACAGTAATTCTCCAATATGGTGAATTGTTACTGTCACGGTGGGTGTTGTCCTTTAACCTGAGGAGGAGGTCTCAGGTTTCAGATGACAATGGTGCATGTCAACTGTTTGGCATCGGATGGAGGATACCGGGACCTTCATTCACACCTTCATAATTTGGACAAATTGGACTTCAGACAGCACCTGGACTCAAGGCTAAGTTCCCTGAAGCCTGCCCTGAAGAATAAATAAATAAACTAATCTAATCGGGACACCCCAAGTAACCTTGAACAAGGCTGACTACAAATCTCTCCTGGAGTCTGAGCTACTGGAAAGAACTGCCCCTCCCCCCGAGAGCTCTCTGTGTGCTTTCAGATAAAGCCGGCTGAGTCCATCTGCAGAACTGTGCTCTATCTGGACGATTGTTCACAGACTTTATCTCACTGCTCCGCCACCAAAATGCAGCATGTGATTTGTCCTATCTGTGCTCGAGCTGGTAGAGTTTTTTGACTGTATCATAGAATGTCCTGTAAGACAAAATGTGATAGAATCTTTTTTGAATACCACTGATTATCCTATTGTAACCTTCCTTTTTTTCCATATCTGATTGTTGCGACGCAATTTAATTATTGCTGCGGCTGTTGTACACACGTCCCCTCTCAAGGACGGTGTGTGCGTCAATTGCAATGTTTTTGTGCTTCGGTGCAATGACGATGCCAATAAAGATATATTCTATTCTATTCTATACATACAACCAAAACATCTCTCAGTGAGCCAGGCAAACACAAACACTCTCTATTGTGAGGAGCGAGTAGTTTTAGTCTAATCTGCAGGTGAATCCACGTGCATAACGAAGCCTCTCATGCAGCTATTAAAAACTTTAAACTCCAAACTTTAATTTTAAATTGATAAAGCCTGGGATAGGAAATGAAATGTCTTCAGCTACAGTATAGAAGTCCAGTTGTTTTGTTTTATTTGTACTTTTGGAGTTCTCAGCTTCACTAAACTTGATTATTCTGAAAGCAATATATTCCTGCTGCACAGGAAGTGCTACAGCTAACTGCTGTAATTAGCACTAACAAGAAGCAATAAAATAACGATGACAATGAAATCAGAGTTGTCAGTTCAGTCAGTCCAGTCAGATTTAAACGCAATTTCTCTAAACTGAAGTTCAAAATGCTATCTGAAACAGGTAAGATGTTTACTGTTCATAATCTTTCCACAGAAGCAAACGTTAAAAGATCTGAGCTATCATTTTAAATATTTTGATTCAGAAATTGACAGGTCAAATACATTTGTCGTTTAAAGTTTTACGCACGAGCAAATAACGGCAATGGAAATAAATTTAGTTGAACTCAAAGCTAGCCTGGCCCTCGCCTTCCTGCACAGCTCCGCTCAATTCTCAAGCGAAGTGAAGGACATGGGTCTGGTTCCAACCAGGCTAACTCAAAGCCCTTTTCTGTGATTCTTGTTACCACAACATTCGGAGAAAAAAAAAAAAAGGAAATGTTCCTTTAATTTGGTGTTCTCACTGTTTTTAATGAGAACAAAGCTTCAGATGTTTGCAAGATAAATTCAGTTTTTATATTCAACAATGATTTGATGTATTTGATATATATATTATAGTCTGAATCATAAAACAGAGTTTAGGATGATTTCTGTTAAAAGAAAAACGAATTAAAAAGTATTTAATAAAACATCTACAGAGGTCTGAGTCTAACCAATTGGAACATTTGAATTTATTTGTATTAAAATAAGATTAAATTAAATAAAATCATGTGGACACACAAAACTTTTTTTTACAGTTTCTTAACAAAAATGTTCAAATGAATTTACAAAAAGAGGAATCGATTTTCTAACTACAAAAACTTGTGATAAATGCCTTCCTCTCAGGTTTGACTCAGGTGAAGGCTTTGACAAAGACCACCGTATTAAGGAGGGATTTGAGAGCGTGAGTTCAGAGACTCGTAAAATGAAGGTGTTGCGTGAAAAAGTCCTGATCTTTGTTACAAACCTGCGAGGGGCGACGGTGGATCTTAAAGGTCAGAAGGTCTTAAAGGTCAGTGTTTAAATGGTTACTGTTGCACCGAGGGACTGAGAGAAACGCAATTTCAATCCTGTGTATGTCCTGTACATATTGCAGTTCTGACAATAAAGTTGACTTTGACTTTGAGAAGGTAAAGTTAGGAGACAGGAAGCAAGACCATGCAAAACCTTTAAGGTGAGCAAAAAGATTTTACATCAAATAAAAACGTGACAGAGACGCTGTGGATGATGCGTTCAGGTGCTATGGTGTCAAACTGCGCCCAACTGCAGGTTTTTAAACCTAACATGATGATGAGAGTCTTCACTGATTGATGTGAGGCTAGCATTTAAAACAAGACATTATACACCCGTGAACAAACTATTATACCGGTCAACCCCCAGTTCAACTCTCAGACCGACAACATCCAACCGTGGGTGGAAAAGGTGAAACACCCACATCTGCCTCCATCCTCATTTGCCCCATTCTGGGCCCTTAAGCAAGGCCCTTT
>JBBPBX010005495.1:19472-53361 GCA_038048925.1 Garcialebias charrua | reverse complement strand
TACATGTATATATATATACTGTATATATATTTTTTCTTTTTTCTTTTTTTTTTTGCCTGAGAGGAAACTATAAACAGTATATGTATTTTTTTTATGATTATTGGGATAATCTATAGGTAAACAAACGTGGATGTATTGGTAATGTGGATGTTATTGCGGGCACGGTGGATCAGCTAGAACTTTGCTTCTCAGCGAGAAGGTTGCTGGATCGACTCCAGCAGGGGTCTTTCTGGGTGGAGCTTGCATGTTCTCTCAGTGCCTGTGTGGGTTTCTCTGGGTGCTCGTTTCCTCACATGGATGAATGTTATTGCCACTTAGTGGCATGGGAGGAGTATTTCAGGCAGCTTGTTTTAAGAACATTCATTCAACCTTTATTTAGGCAGGTTAATCTCATTGAGCCCCGAGGACTCATTTACAAGAGAGACCTGTCTATAAACTAAAGAATGATGACAACAGCAACAGTAGAATTTCCTTAAACAATCAACAATAGACAAACATAAGAGAGAAATACAGATTTTTTTAACAAGTTAAAACAAAGATATCAAAGTAGCAAAACAGACAGATTATAAGGCAAATGTAGAAAATCAAAAACAGGAACATGTCTGCATTGGTTTTTGCCAGGATTCCAACAGATTATTAAAGCCATTTAGAGAAGTCAAGGTCGAGAGCTTCAGATCTTTTTGCAAGATATTCCAGGAAACAGGAGCGGAATAGGAGAAGGTCCTTTTGCCAAGTTCAGTTCTCACTGACGGAACACTGCAGGTAATCATGTCCTGAGAGCGCACGCTGTAGCTGCACTCACGCAAAGACATGTAGGAGAAGATGGGACAAAGAAAGAGATAAATTAAATGTAAAGGGTTAAATTCATCCATTATCTTTACCCGCTTCTTCCTTTTCGAGTCACAGGGGCCACTGGTGCCCAAAACCAGCGGTCACTGTGCGAGAGGCGGGGACACACCCTGGAAGGGTCTCCAGTCCATCACAGAGACAAATGAGACAAACAACCATTCACTCTCTCTCTCACACACAACTAGAGACAATTTAGAGTAACAATCAGTCTAACATGCATGTTTTTGGTCTGTGGGAGAAAACCCACACAGCATGGAGAGAACATGCAAACTCCACCCAGAAAGGTCCCTGGTAGGGAATTGAACCAGCGACCTTCTCAACGAGAGGCAACAGCTCTACCAACTGAGCCACCGTGCCACCCAAAAGGGTTAATTAAAATAAAAATAAAAAACATTAGTGATGTAGACAGAGCCTAAACTGCATTTCTTTGATCTGCGCTTAAAAAAAAGCTATCTATAATAGGCAAGATCTTTTATTTTATTTTATTTTTCCAGACAACACCACTTCAAAATGACTAAAACATTCCTGTACGTTTTAAAAATGGCTGACTATTTTGCTTTACACACAATTACTTGAGCTAATACAATTATAAGTGTCAGGAATTACACAATCCTGACAATAAGAGAGCCATTATGAAACATAATATATAATAGACAACCCACTCTCCTCTGTGCTTGTAATAGAAAGAATCAAATTCATTCCTTTTTTCTGTATTTATTATTCATAGACGAAAGGAAAATCATTAAATCCACATTGACTTAGTTAAGACAGCATGGTGTGATGAATATGAAATGGTCAGTAAAAAAATATGAGTTCTTTCTTCATTACTCCATGTAAACAAATTCTCAGTAATCTTACGGTTTCCAAACATTTGCTGTGATTACTGTTAAAGCACTCCAGCACTTTACGACGAGACAAACAGGATGTGAGGGAAAAGCATCCGTTTAATGTTGAAGAATCACAAACATAAAAAAATGTATGACTGCAAACCTCCAAGTAACGATGCTAAGATTAGAAAAGAAGCGTGTTCCATTATAAGGAGGTAGCTACAACATTAATGAAGCCCAGCACAGCATGGGAGCCAACTGCTATTCACATTTGTACCAATCAGTATTTAAAATGTGTTTTTTCAAAAACTCAGCATGACTTTTCCAATAGTCGCACAACCATTACAATATTACCATTTCACCAATTCATGATTTCCTGTTTAAAAATAACCATTCTTTTTTTATTTCTACTTTTGCTGTTGTGGCTTGTGGACATAGCGGCCATTTGCCAACGGGGAGTTGGTGGTTTGATCCCGACCTCTGATTTGCAGATTAATTGATAAATGGTGCTACAGTACAGGTGACCAAGAAATTAGTGTTTGAATGAGATAAATGACTTCAGGCTTTATTCCATACAGTACTGTGATAACGACTGTTTGGAGGATTAATTACGGTAATCATTTTAGCCTTTTTGGAGAGTTTGTGAAAATTATAAGTGGTAAGACAGTAGCAGTATAAAAAATTGTTTTTCATAAATAATAAGATGCATCTGTTGATGTTCTACCTGTTATTTTTGGTCAAGTCATGAAGGCAAAAGTTACGAGGAAAATCCAAACATCTCATTTCACCAGCAACACTCTCCAACTCCTCCTGGGGGATCCTGAGGTGTTCATTGGTCAAAAAGTGAACATAATACCTCCAGCAGGTGCAGGGTCTGCCTCGGTGTCTCTACCCTCTGAGAGTCCATTTACCTTTTTTCTAATGGAGAAGCATGGCCTAAAACTTGGAGGAACTGACTCCCATCCCTGCTGCATCCCACTCAGTCATGAACCAGCCCAGTACAAAATGTCCACATTAGAGTCAGAGTCAGAGTCAGAGAGAATTTATTGTCATTTGTACCGCATGTAGTACATGTGTTGAAAACGAGATTATGTACACAGGGTCCCAGTTACATCCAACAACAAATGCAAGAGAAAAACAATAATAACATCTAGGATTAACTAAGAGAGACATCAGCTAGTAATACACTAAGCCCTAATGTAGTAGAAAAACATCATTATAAACAGCAGCACGAACATGAGTCATTATGAGCAGATGGTCACAGATGAACGCAGCAACAAGAAACAGATCAGTATCAACATGATGTGACATTTTGCAGTGTTTATTCTTATTATTTATTTATTCATGAGTCTGACAGCCTCAGGGTAGAAGCTGTTCCTCAGTCTAGTGGTTCTACATTTGATGCTCCTCAACCTCCGTCCCGAGGGGAGTGGTGCAAAGAGTGAGTGTGCTGGGTGAGTGAGGTCTTTCATGATGCAGGTGGCTCTTTTTCTGCATCTGGAGGTGTAAATGTCTGTGATGGTGGGGAGACTGACTCCCACAGACTTCTGTGCAGCCTTCACCACTCTCTGTAGAGCTTTCCTCTCTGCAACTGTGCAGCCTCCATGCCACACGTTGATGCTGGAGCACAGGACGCTCTCCACTGCACACCTGTAGAACGAGGTGAGGACTGAGCTTCTCAGACCAGCTCGTCTCAGCCGTCTGAGGAAGTAGAGTCTCTGATGACCTTTCTTGATCAGGCTGGTGGTGTTATTGCTCCAGCTGAGGTTATCATTCAAGTGTACACCCAGGTACTTGTAGCTGGAGACCACCTCCACCGCAGATCCACCTATATACAGTGGGGTGTGGGTGTGTTTGTTCCTTCTGAAGTCCACAATCATCTCCTTCGTCTTCTTCACATTCATGTGAAGGTTGTTCTCTTTGCACCAGCTCTAGCCACAACAAGCAGAGGTAAAACCCTCCCATTGTTGGAGACGGACACCTTCTGCTCCATGATTGTGCGCTGCGATCCATAAATCTTATGAGACAAAGGGAGGTCCTGGTGAAGTCCACCTCACACCAGGAGCAAACAATAAAAAGCAGATCCCTCCAAGTGGTACCTCAAGTTCAGGTGTGGGTTCCAACAGCTATGTAACACAGCAGGAAGACTGTTTAACTACTGGTCCTCGTTGATGAGCGGGAATCTGCTGCACCCCGTTGGGTCGAGCTTACCACAGACAAATCAGGAAAAAACACGTTGAATTGCTTAGAATAGAACATGTGAAAAAATAGAGATAATAAAAACTAGGGGTGCAGGAAAAAATTTGATTTTTTTTTTTTTTTTAAAGAATCGAGATTCTTAGTCCTGGCGATTCAGAATTGATTCTAAAAGCCCCAAAATCGTTTTTATTTTATTTTTTACATTAAAACCCAAAAGTTAAAGGAAATAAAACCATATCTCATAGTATATGAAAGAATACATCAAATGAAAGGTGGCAGAAAGAAGAAGAAATCTGACCTGAACCAGTGACCTCCAGGACCCGATAAGGATAAAGCGGGTAAAGATGATGGATAGATGGCTGTTGTTGAAAAGATTTACCAAACAAATCTTTTAAACAAAATCCATCCATACACATTTGAAACATGGATGAATGCAATATGATTTTGAAGTCTATTTTATTTTGAGTTAAATGTTTATGCAATACAGTAGGCTGAAATCTTTGTTTACGTTTGTATTTTGAATTATTTGTGATGGACTGGAGACATGTCCAGGGTGTCCCCTGCCTCTCGCACAGTGACTGCTGGATATAGGCACCAGTGACCTCCGGGACCCGATTAAAGCTGCTGCATTCTATTCATATACCCATCTGCTGTATTTATACTGTATTATTTGACATTATTAATGTTTGCTACAAGCATACATTATTGTTTTAAATAAATGTTTTATTTGTTTACATTATTGTTTAATCTTTTCATGATTTCAATTGAAAATCGTTTCAGAATCGAAAATCGTTTCTGAATCAAAAATTGTTTCAGAATCGAAAATCAATCCTGGAATGAATTGAAAATTGATTTTTAATTGAATCGGTGCATCAAAAATTGGAATCGAATCGATTCTCCAGACACTGAGAGATTTGCGCCCCTAAAAAAACAGCTATGCTGCCTACAAATGTGTGTGTGCAAGTCCTCGGCAGGTAGGTGGAAGCACAATCTGAGAATTCTCTGACTTCCATCTAAAAAACAAATGGCTGCAGCTCAGAAGTCCTTCGCTGTGTGAGAGGAGAGGAGATGGATGAGACAAACGAGCCAAGTAGTCAGGGTGTGTCCAGCCGAGCGCCCGTGGATCACTGCTGGTGCCAGTGGCCTGGACACCAGTACTTCATCATCACCCCACAACGGTTTTTCAGCTGGGCAGAAAATCAAGATCAAAGCCGAAGAACAGCTTCTGTCATGCAGGACGGAAAGAGACCCTAAATAAAACTGAAAATGTTTGGTGTAACCTCAGCGTCCAGCCCCACAACAATTATATTATGTCAGAAGAACAGCGAGGGGACGGTTGTAGCTTAAAACACATAAAACGCACAAGGCCATGATGTTCTACATCATCCTGTTTGCTTCAGCAAAGTTCAAGCTGCACCTCTCAATTAGAGCAGCCTCTCCACAGTTTTATTAATGGCTGCAGTGAAAGCATTCATCAGCTGGCTTTCTGCTTACAGACACAAGCAGAGACCGCCATCATGGCCGCCTGCCAGGAGGAGGTCGCTCAGACAAGATGCTGGAGGAGACGCAGAGGAAGGAGCGGAAAGGTCACACACTCAGCTTTGAGATTCATTCCTCAGCGAGACGCAGAGGACTCCGACTAAAACTGAAAACAAAGAAGGGAAATACTCGTTTCTGATGATCACTAACAACGGGGGTTTGCTAAAAACAAGATAAGAGCTGCATGAAAAATGAGTGTTCATCTTCAACAAGAAGACCGCTGCACTCGTTTGTCACGATGTTGGAAACTATAGGCTACCTTAGGGTCATTGTTTACAAATGTGTAACGTTTAACAAGATGAAATACCTGTTGTAACTAATGGGCAGATGGAAAGTAAAAGTTCAAGTGTCTCTTTAAAATAAATAGCGAGGGCTGTTTTCACTGAGGCATGCTGAGTTTATTTTTCATGTTCAGTTCAGCAGCAGAACACGTTTGACTGACTTCTTGCATAGTCGTGGTTTAGCGTTCATTGTGCTGTCCTCCACATTCACCACTGTGGACAAGGTGGAAACTAGGGATGCACCGATCCACATTTCTCACTTCCGATCCGATACCGATATTTAAGAACTGGGTATCGACCGATACCGATACTTTTCCGATCCGATACTGTTCAGGTATGTGAATCTGTTTAAAGAAATGTTTGTACTGAGACTATTCATTTTAACATTGTGTGAGATAAACCCAATGAAGACACTCTTGAGCCATACAACAGGAAACTCACAAACTTTAACAGCACACAAGAGGCAGGTCTATACCACACACATGTCCTTCTCACTCATGGTTCAGCTGGAAAAACAAAAAAACGCTAAGCATGATGGGAAAGACAACAAAATCTCCACTCCCTTAGTGGTTAAGGGGAGTGGATTTTGTCTATAGACTTGCCTCTTGTGTGCTGTTAAAGTTTGTGTGTTTCTTGTTGTAAGGCTCAAGAGGGTCTTCATTGGTTTTAACTCACACAATGTTAAGACGGCAGTCACAGAATATGATGTAACACATGTGCTCTTTGAAGCTGGATCGGAAATATCGGTAGGTTGGATCCGATATCCGATACTTAAAATATGCTGGTATCGGATATCGATACCGATACTGGATCGGATCTGCCCCATCCCTAGTGGAAACATGAGATGGACGTCCAGGCTGGAGATTTATGCTTTATGCAATAAGAAAACTTCTTGCTAAATTTACAATTGTGTAGATGTCAATAAAGACAACTCTGAAGAGGATGAAAAGTATACTTCACGAAGACAAAGACATTCTATTTGCATGGCGGATGTTACAGTTGGGTTTAATTAGATGGCAAGGTAACACATTGTCATTTTGTTTGTTTAACCAGATATTGCAAAGGTTGTAATTTTATCAAAAACTACCCTGATGCATGCTCAATAATCCAGGTAGAAAAATCTAAAAAAGCTAAGTCTGGTCCTCTGGACATTCAAAAAACACAAAAAACAAAACAAAGCAAAAAATTGTAGAAACGTTTCGTCTTTCGTCCGAAAGACTTCCTCAGTCTGAGGTGCTGGGTTCAGCTCAGTCTTATAAATAGCACCCTCTCACAGTGTTACACAACCAGTTGGCTGATGACAGCCTGAAACCAGCTGCTCACATGATCAAGGAGGACCATCAGCCTAACAATGGATCGTTAGCACCCTGATGGTTGTTTGCTATTCACAGAGGGCTGAGTGATACCAGCAATCACAGCATTGTAGGAGGGGGACAGTTGAACTCGGAGGCCTCCACCCCTGTTTAATGATGGGCGGTTTCTTTTCACAAAGATGGCCTCCTTTACTCCTCTCTCAAACCATCGTTCCTCTCTATCAAGGATGTGAACATCTTCATCCCTGAAAGAGTGACCGCTGGCCTGGAGATGAGTGTAGACTGCAGAGTCCTGACCTGATGATGTTGATCTTCTGTGCTGGGCCATCCTTTTGGCCAGTGGCTGTTTAGTTTCCCCGATATAAGACTGATCACAGCCCTCCTGACACTGAACAGCATACACAATGTTACTCTGTTTTTGCCGGGGGACTGGATCTTTGGGATGAACCAGTTTTTGCCGTAATGTATTTTGAGGTTTAAAAGCCACTGGGACGTTGTGTTTAGAAAATAAACGTCTCAATGTCTCTGAAACCCCTGCAACATATGGAATGGCCACTGGTCTGGGTCTGGGTTCCTTCTTTTCACCTGATGGCTGGCTGGAGTCCTGTTTGGGTTTCTTCTCTGCTTTCAGGAAGGCCCAGTTAGGATATCCACATTTCTCTAGAGCCTGTTTTGTGTGTGATTTCTCCTTCTGTCTGGCTCCTGCGTTAGTGGGGACGCTGTCTGCTCTGTGGTACAGAGTCCTGATGACTCCTAACTTGTGCTCCAGAGGGTGATGGGAGTCAAACTGTAAATACTGGTCTGTGTGGGTGGGTTTGCGGTACACCTCATTTGCAAACTGAGGTGTACCGCAAACCCACCCACACAGACCAGTATTTACAGTTTGACTCCCATCACCCTCTGGAGCACAAGTTAGGAGTCATCAGGACTCTGTACCACAGAGCAGACAGCGTCCCCACTAACGCAGGAGCCAGACAGAAGGAGAAATCACACACAAAACAGGCTCTAGAGAAATGTGGATATCCTAACTGGGCCTTCCTGAAAGCAGAGAAGAAACCCAAACAGGACTCCAGCCAGCCATCAGGTGAAAAGAAGGAACCCAGACCCAGACCAGTGGCCATTCCATATGTTGCAGGGGTTTCAGAGACATTGAGACGTTTATTTTCTAAACACAACGTCCCAGTGGCTTTTAAACCTCAAAATACATTACGGCAAAAACTGGTTCATCCCAAAGATCCAGTCCCCCGGCAAAAACAGAGTAACATTGTGTATGCTGTTCAGTGTCAGGAGGGCTGTGATCAGTCTTATATCGGGGAAACTAAACAGCCACTGGCCAAAAGGATGGCCCAGCACAGAAGATCAACATCATCAGGTCAGGACTCTGCAGTCTACACTCATCTCCAGGCCAGCGGTCACTCTTTCAGGGATGAAGATGTTCACATCCTTGATAGAGAGGAACGATGGTTTGAGAGAGGAGTAAAGGAGGCCATCTTTGTGAAAAGAAACCGCCCATCATTAAACAGGGGTGGAGGCCTCCGAGTTCAACTGTCCCCCTCCTACAATGCTGTGATTGCTGGTATCACTCAGCCCTCTGTGAATAGCAAACAACCATCAGGGTGCTAACGATCCATTGTTAGGCTGATGGTCCTCCTTGATCATGTGAGCAGCTGGTTTCAGGCTGTCATCAGCCAACTGGTTGTGTAACACTGTGAGAGGGTGCTATTTATAAGACTGAGCTGAACCCAGCACCTCAGACTGAGGAAGTCTTTCGGACGAAAGACGAAACGTTTCTACAATTTTTTGCTTTGTTTTTTTTTTTTTGTTTGTTTTTTTGAATGTCCAGAGGACCAGACTTAGCTTTTTTAGATTTATCAAAAACTGTTTCAAGTTATTCATCAGAAGTGGATTTTAGACAAATATCAAAAGTTTTAGATTCTGACCATTCTGAATGCTTCAGTGTGTTACAACTTCTCATGGTGGAGAGGTTTGAGTGTCACAAGAACCTTGAAAAGTTTGTGGTCTGGAGCAGTTTGCTCTTGATAGGATCTCCCTATGGGAGGCCAGACAGATCCTGATTTAATAACTCATACAACAACAACAACAACAACAACAACAAAAAAAAAACAGACAAATGTAGTTGGCTTGGACTAGGAATTTGGGAATCAATCTTGAGAGAAGCTGGTCACTGAGCATCTGGTGGCCAAGCCTTGACTCAGAAGATACATGCAGGAACCCCCTCCGTTAGACCTGCAGGGGAACCACATTGAGGATTATGACAGTTAAAGGCAACCACAATTACAAACAACACCAATGTCCCCACGTGCTGAAGGGTTTGAATTGTGAATGTTTTTTTTTACTGTGATGGACATGTGTCCAGTGTATCACGTTTAATTACACAAGATCATAAGATCCAGGTCTCTCTTGTAAATGAGTCAATTCGAGGCTCAATGCATTAACCTGTCTAAATAAAGGTTGAACGAATGAAAAAAGATGATACCCAGAATACAAACTGAAGACCAAGAGGTAACAGCAGGAAGTAAAGTGAAAGCTTTTATTTGGTGAGAAGACCAGTAGAGACACAGGGAAGAGCTGCAGGAGAAGAAAGATGGTGGATACTATTCGCAAGAGTTTTCTGGAGTTGGAAGAGTGTTAGGCTTTAGGGGTGCAGGAAACAATCCATTTTTTAAAGAATCGAGATTCTTAGTCCTGGCAATTCAGAATTGATTCTAAAAAAACAAACATTTTTTAACGTTTTTTTTTAACATTAAACCCCAAAAGATAAAGAAAATAAAACCATATCTCATAGTATATGAAAGAATACATCAAATGAAAGGTGGCAGAAAGAAGAAGAAATCTGACCTGAACCAGTGACCTCCAGGACCCGATAAGGACAAAGCGGGTAAAGATGATGGATAGATGGCTGTTGTTGAAAAGATTTACCAAACAAATCTTTTAAACAAAATCCATCCATACACATTTGAAACATGGATGAATGCAATATTGTACTTCATTGTCTGTGTTGCCTGTTGCGTGTTTGTTTGTCCAGCACTTTGGTGTGGACTTGTTCCTGTTTAAAGTGCTTTATAAATAAAATGGTATGGTATGGTAATATGATTTTAAAGTCTATTTTATTTTGAGTTAAATGTTTATGCAGTAAGCTGAAATCTTAGTTTACGTTTGTATTTTGAATTATTAGTGATGGACTGGAGACATGTCCAGGGTGTCCCCTGCCTCTCGCACAGTGACTGCTGGATATAGACACCAGTGACCTCCGGGACCCGATTAAAGCTGCTGCATTCTATTCATATACCCATCTGCTCACAATTCAGTATTTATACTGTATTATTTGACATTATTAATGTTTGCTACAAGCATACATTATTGTTTTAAATAAATGTTTTATTTGTTTACATTATTGTTTAATCTTTTCATGATTTCAAATGAAAATTGCTTCAGAATCGAAAATCGATCCTGGAATGAAAATCGTTTTAGAATCGAAAATCGATTTTTTTATCGAATTGGTGCATCAAAAATTGGAATCGAATCAATTCTCCAGACACTGAGAGATTCGCACCCCTATTAGGCTTACTTGTCTTTTCTTGTATCTTTGCAGGAGAGGAGGGACCAGGGGATTCCAGGTAGAAAGTGGAGAGTGCCAGGACGAACCTCAAGGCTGAATGGTGTTCAGAGGTTCTACTGTGTGTGGTGTGTTGTCTTTATCTTCTTCATCTGGTCCACCTGGTCAGTTACGCATTAACACAAATAATTAATCGACTAATAATCGCATGGCAACAACTTAAGGCATTTAAGTATCAAAATGGATCGACGTCCACTTGTTGAATTTCAAACCTGGCGCCAGAATGGTGAAGACATGGATGACTTTAAACATGGCGTGGTTGTTGGTGCCAGATTATCTGAGTACATGTACTTCAGAAACTGCTGATTTACTGGGATTTTACTCACCCATACATCAATGGGCAGTGAGGGGGGTACAGTGTTTTGCCTATGGATACTTCAGCATGCTGCAGGGGCTGGGGATTGAACCCCCAACCATCCAATTAGAAGACAACCTCCCTACCACTGACCAAATACCATAATGTCTGGTTGGTTGATGGAATATCTCACAGAACTGAGACTGTTTCAGACTAGTTGGCAACTCAAATGTGAAATTTCAGTTTCTCTGCATTCTGTTTGCAGCCAAGCAGCCCATGAGCAATCCTAAAGCAACATTCTGTTTGTCAGTTTGGATCTGGAAGCCCCAAGGTCCTTTAGCATCAACATTCTCATTTGGGTTAAACAAATTAATAGAATGAAATAATCATGCAACAGTTACAGTTTTATAATAAAGCACATTGTTAACACGGTATATGTTTGTGATAAATGTTTGCTGAGTTGTGTGGCGGCAGCCCAGAGCTCATTTAGAAAACACCAAACAACGAGAGCAGCCTCCATTGTTCACGGCGTAGCATGACCATCAAATATTTATTGTGTTTTCATGTTTACACAGTTAACAGTCTGCAGTTTTGTTGTGTGTGGTGCTGAGTCCCAGGAGGAGGCCTGCAAACAGGCGCCATGTGTTCTCTTCACTGACACAGGAAGGGCAGATCACACAATGTCTAAAGTTTCAGCCAGAACAATGCTCTCACCGTCTGCGGGGACTGAGACTTTGCAGACTTTGCTGTTATAATTCTCCATTCTTGTCCATGGGAACACACAGCATTTGTAGGGTGAGTATAATCACCTTAGCTCTATATTCACTGACGACTTTTGTTTCTATGTGCAATCATGGCAAGTGTGCCCTGAGGAAATTGGAAGGGGAAGAGTCATGATGCCACCAAAAAGACAATGTTTTCACAGAGACAAGAGAAGCTTTCACGGTTCAGCTGAATGCTGTTGTTGTCTCCTTCATGATGTTGTGAAATAAAATATTTTATTCTTCGTGTTTTTATTCCACCAGAAGGGGTTTTCAAATGTTGCAGTTTGTGTCCTCTCTGTCTGTCTGACTCGGGGACATAGGAGGACATTCCCGAGCAACCCAGGGGAATGCCCCTGAGTATGTGTGGCACATTCAAAAAGTATATTAATGTTTCTGTGATGGTGATATAAATCTTGTGTTCTTTCTCTATTTTTGTGTGTTCAAAGGAGACAACTGCCTTGCTGCTGGAGGAGGAACTTGGGAACTTAAGGTTCATAATTCTGCAATATCCTAAGCGCTTACTATTATTATCGTTCATAGTTTGCATATATTTCCTTATATTCTACAATTTGCATATTAATGAATTCATTCGGGTCTGGACGACCCACTGGACGATTGGCTGATAAAAGATCTCCGGTCCCTGAAAACAGGTGTTTGTATCTATAATGGTATCATTGGCTATTTTCTTAGGCATACTTATAACTTGCGGGTGCTGCTACGTGCATTGTTTAAGGTCTTTGACGGTTAGACTTATCACGTCCACCCTGGAGAAGAGGGATCCTGAAGTGATGCGCCAACTGCTTTTGTTAAAACACTATAACTTGGAGGATTTTGGAAAAAACTGATTGAATATTGTTTATATATACGTTTAGTTGCGTTATTAGGTGTGTGATTTTATTTCTTTTGGGATGGACCTCAGGAATTGAGGTCCAAAGGGGGTTTGTTGTGAAATAAAATATTTTATTCTTCGTGTTTTTATTCCACCAGAAGGGGTTTTCAAATGATGCAGTTTGTGTCCTCTCTGTCTGTCTGTCAGTTTTATGACTTTGCAGATATTTGGCTTGGGAGAAGTCCACTGAAAGCCACTCTCTGGTTCTGCATGTTTGCTTAGCCAGGGAGTGTCAGAACAGCCCTAATCTATGTGTGTCTTTGGTGTGGTTTGGTGTCCAGTTGCACTGATTGGTCACTTGGTGGTCTACTAGTGTGTGTGTGATTTGTGGGTGCTCAGCATTGTTGTATATTTAGTTTTGGAAACCAGAGTAAGCTGAAACTCCCTGAGGCCTGGGTAAACCAGAACAGGAGCTTTCTGGCAGTGGGGTAGGACAAGAAAACAAAGCAAAACTGCTCTTATTGGTTAAGGCAGGAAACACCCTACAAGAAAACAAAGCAGAACTTCTCTTATTGGTTGAGAGCAGAAAACACCCCCACAGAAGAGTATAAAAGTATAAGTTATTCCCTCCTCCATCAGACAACGCAGGAAGAAGCCACGAGGGAGTAACTTTCAGGTTGTATGGCCTTGTCTCCTTGAATGCGCATTCATGTTCTCTTTGTTCTCTATCTTTCTTTCTTTCTCTCTCTCTGTCTTCTCATATGAGATCATATATATATAGCTTATAAAATATAACAAATGTATTCTGTGACTTTTAAACTTATGATAAATTAAACTGGTTTGGAACTTTAAGTGAGCGTCTGTCGTGTTTAAGTGTATCTCTCCTTTTTGATCCAAAGTGAAACCAAAATAACGAATTCGGGGCGAATAATAATCAAAGCCAACAAAAATGGAGGTCCCACCGAGATTGGTTGCACGCGCGGACAGGAAAGGACGAGCCGGAGTCCAGAGCACTGATCAGTGACCGGTCTACACAACAATGAGGTAAGCAGATTGCCTGTTTCAACAAAAATCTGAAATTGGACATTAATAGGCAAATTTTAGCTCAGTGTATTGGACTCAGTAAGATAAGGAAATAAGACAAGTATACGTATACGTGAAGTAAATAATAATACCCAAGTCCCAGGTAAAAACACGCAGTGGTCGCGCCTCCCAGATGCCGACGGGCGTTTGGAACAGAGGGGTCGGGGTTTTAGAATAAATAAATAATTTATTCGCCGCTGACCCTGTAACTCTGAGACCAAGTTTAAACTGTAAGCTTACTAGGTGGTGTCTAGTTTAAAACAGTGACAATTTAGACTTACTTATAATTCGAGATTAAATAAGTAAGGGCGGGACTAGGTGAGAGTTTTTGAAATGGATGCGCTGACTTTCGCTGATAAAATAATCTGATAAGAGTTCCACCTGGACCAGTTAAAAATAGAATAAAATTAGTCACAGAATACTAAATCCTTTTTTATGTTCTAAAATAATGGTTTCCTGCCATGTGAGGAGTCAATGCCTGCCTCACCTGCGTGACTTGTCTCTGCTCTCCAAACTGCACGTGGCTCTCTTTGTCTGTCTCTCTGCAGCGCTGCGCTGGACCAGTGGCGGAGCTAGACTCTTATTGCTGGGGGGGCCGAGAGGGGGCCAAGGCTATAATGGGTCCACTTACTACGGCACAGTGGGAAAAATGGATTTATCCCAATTTTTTGGGGGGATTTGTAGACGCTATGAAATTTTGAAACAACATATTTTTCCCTTAAAATGATACAGGCTCTCAGTTTAAATTTTTGATCTGTGATCTATATATTTTTAAGTTTAGAAACCAAGTGGTTTTCTTAACAGCTTTAGTGTTTGACTTTGTCCACACTCATAAAATACACCAGTCACAAGACCACATTGAAATAAGAAATATAAAATATGATAAAAATACATTTCTGTGTTTATTTCATTTCTATTCAAGACACTATGATAATAATGACTATATATTTAATATAGGCGGATACAGAGTACAGTATCTCTGTTTACAATTCTGGTTGGTGGTGTGCCTCGTGATTTTTTCAATGAAAACACTGTGCCTTGGCTCCAAAAAGGTTGAAAAACACTGGTCTAATGAAAATAAACAGTTTAAGTTAATTAGAATGATTTAAAAAAAATAGCTAAACAAGAGCATGGTTTTGCTAAATTAGGCTGAAAAGTTGGATTAAAAATGTAGAATTAGCTGAAAAAGCTGAAACAGGCTATATACAGAAATTATTAAGTAAAATACCTTGATATCACAATATTTTCTATTTGCCTCAATAAAAGCACTGTCCTACTTGTTATTTATTTAATTGTTCCCATACATATCTTTAAAAAAAAATAGGAGTTAAAACTGCATATTTCTTGGTGCATTTGTGTGTACAACTGGACCAGTGCTCTGTTTTTATTTTTTATTTATTTTATAGACGTTTTAATAAGATATAACACCCTGCGGACTGTTGCTCGTTGCTCTTAAAGCCTCTCAGCTTCTGCCCAGAGAGGAGCAAGAGCCGCGCGGCTTCTCTCGTCTTCTCCCTGGCTCCCCGTTCTGCTGTTACCCCTGGAGTTCTGTCCGTTGACTCAGGGCTCGGTTCTGTCCAGAGAGCACGGGGCACGCGCGCTCAGAGCTCCGCTGCGCGGCTACCTTTCTGAACTCCCGACCCACGGGGAGAGAAAAAGAGAGGGGCAGATCTTCCCGGAGCTTTTGCTAAAAATCTGCTATGAATCATGCGTTATTTCTCTACAATATAAATAAACGCTACTGTATTATTTTTAAATAAACAAATAAATAATGGCGATGCAATTTGAAAACAGGGTGAGTCATGGACTTTAAAGAATTCAAAAACAGAAGGAGGAAAATAATGATTACTGTATTTCTCAGCCTGTATGACATAATTATGGATTATTATTGTTTCTTTTTTTTTCCTTAAACTTTTCACAAGCTATCTGAGGATTAAATAATAGGCGCTGAGGTTAGAACAAGGTTTTATTTGGATACAGCAGTTAAATGGAGTGCTAAACGAAGTCTTCACCTCCTCAGTAGCTGGTGTGGGTTTCCTAAAACACAGAATAAACATTACATTAAATTGGTTTACACTTCTCCATTATAACAGGATTAGATCATTTTCTACAGCGTGAATGTGGGTGAAATGAAAAAATAGAACTTCAGCTCAGCTCTGAACGGGGGTCTGGTTTTAACCAGGCTAGAAGGCCTCAGGATTGTACGGTTTTTTGAATAAACAAATAAAATATTTGCGGATAGTTCGAGATAAATTAATTAGGGCCGAATGAACCGTCACAATTGGAAGGATTGATCAAAAAGGATTATGACATTCTATCTCAATAATTTTAGGTTATAACATTTAGACAAACGGGAAAGTTGGAAAATTGCAGTGAACCTCCCGTTAGCATAGCATAGGCTGTCCAACAGCGGACATTTTATAACTTTGTAACGGTAAACAGCTCACATCGGATTCGCTAACAAAGCGTACAGTGGCGCGTCGTGTAGATAAACAATATCGACTTTAAATAATCCAAAGTTGGTTTTTGTAGACGAACTTAGCAGCTAACAGCAAAGCTAACGAGCCACTAGGTCCGACGTGGTTTACGAGACGTCTTATAATTTGTGTATAGGCCGTGAGGATGTAGAACCGAACGCATCATACTTGTATTTCCCAATATAAGAAGCAGAGAAAGTGAATTACCAATCTGGAAGACGTACTTTTGTGAATAGTTCCAGTGAATGTCCACGTCTTGTAAGCGTTCCGGACGCAAAAGACAGTCGTTTCCTGTATAGCCTGAGCAGGGTTGCCAGGTGAGAAATGTAGGATTATCGTACACCCATTATAAACAAAATAATAAAGTACTGTACTGTAGCGTCTAACAGGCACTCACAGCTTTGTGGCGTGAGTGCTGGGGGGAACCATAGACATTAATACGCATTATTGTCTGGGGGCAACTAAAGAGCTTTACAGAAAGTCTTGTGTCACATTTAGAAAAGCACGATTAGCTGGAATTTAAGACGCCTTCAGGGTTCACAAAAAACTCTGACAAACAGTTGCGACAGGCTGATGGAAACCGGTCACAACTACACGTTTACAGAATGGCGAAATTATTGTATTTTTGGCCTTTGTCGGGATTATTGATCGTACATCGTACAGAGGGCAAAATTATCGTACAAATACGAAAATTATCGTACACCTGGCAAACACTGAGCCTGAGTATAATGGAGACCCCTGATGGACGAAAAAAGGTACTGCAGACAGGAGCATAATGATTTCTAGAAAAGCCAAAAACAGGTCGGAGTCACTTTTATTTTTTAATTTAGTCATCCAGTTGGGTTATTCGTTCTGAAACATTTAATAAAAGTAAAGGGATGCAGGTACAGAGTTTAATAACTGTTTGGAGTCAGATGAATAAAAGAAGAGGACAGATTGGGGTTTGAAGAATAAATAATAATAATATTAATGAATTCCATTTATAACGCACTTTTCATTAATGGAAATCTCAAAGTGCTAAGGAGGGAGTAGCCCTCACAGACAGGTCTTAAATAAATACATCTTTAATTTTAATCTATTGAGGACATAAATTGAATCTCAATTTATAATAAGTGGAGAGTTGGACTTTAAAAATCGACTTAGGGGTGAGAAAGACCCGCCAGGGGGTTTTAGTCGGCCCGCAGATGAATCTGAATAAAAAAAATAAAAAATAAACGCTATTTTCTTAAAAATCTGCAGTAATAAAACAGCTACGCTCGAAGCTCAATTTATGGGTTCACAGTTGCTTCCTAGATGTGGAAAATGGATTTAAAATTCATTCATTTCTAAATTTTGATGCACTTTTAACATGCAGGAAAGGGTTTTAACAGAACTGTTTTTTTGTATGTCCAGAAGCCCAGATTTAGCTTTTTTAGATTTCTCTACATGGATTATGGAGCATGCATCAGGGTATTTAACAAAACAGTTTGTTGAATAAATGTTTTAAAACGTGCAATCACTGATCAGTTCTTTAATATGTAATGCACTTAAATGTTAAACTGAGTAAAAATGTAAAAGGACAATTAATTTAATGTTAATATTTTTATAATTTCTTTATCCTTTGCGCTAATACAAAGACAAAAAGTGGACCTTTAGAATGAGTATTCTGGTCTGACCCCCTTGAGATCAGATTAAGCTGTATGCGGCCCCCAGATCAAAATGAGTTTGACACCCCTGGACTAATAGTTATATACCTGGAACAACAGGCCAAAATGAAAGAGCCCACATTTTACTTTGAATAAATGAGCCACTGAGCTTAATAATTTCAAATTGACAATTTAGGAGGGCATGAAAATATATCGCTTCTCTGTTTTTTGCAGATGATGTGGTCCTATTGGCTTCATCAGCTCGTGATCTACAGCTTTCGCTGGAGCGGTTTGCAGCTGAATGTGATGCGGCCGGGATGAGGATCAGTTCCTCCAAATCCGAGGCCATGGTCTTGAGCCGGAAAAGGGTAGCATGCCCTCTCCGGGTCGGGGAGGAGGTCCTGCCCCAAGTGGAGGAGTTTAAGTATCTCGGGATCTTGTTCACGAATGAGGGAAAACTGGAGCGTGAGATCGATAGGCGGATAGGTGCAGCGTCCGCAGTGAAGCGGGCGCTGTACCGGTCTGTCGTGGTGAAGAGAGAGCTGAGTCAAAAGGCAAAGCTCTCAATTTACCGATCGATCTACGTTCCCACCCTCATCTATGGTCATGAGCTTTGGGTTATGACCGAAAGAACAAGATCTCGGATACAAGCGGCTGAAATGAGTTTTCTCCGCAGGGTGGCTGGACTCTCCCTTAGAGATAGGGTGAGAAGCTCAGTCATCCGGGAGGGACTCGGAGTAGAGCCGCTGCTTCTCCACATCGAGAGGAGCCAGTTGAGGTGGCTCGGGCATCTGGTTAGGATGCCTCCTGGACGCCTCCCTGGTGAGGTGTTCCGGGCACGTCCCACCGGGAGGAGACCCAGAGGAAGACCCAGGACGCGCTGGAGGGACTATGTTTCTCGGCTGGCCTGGGAACGCCTTGGGATTCCCCCGGAGGAGCTGCTCCAAGTGGCTGGGGAGAGGGAAGTCTGGGCCTCCCTACTTAGGCTGCTACCCCCGCGACCCGACCCCGGATAAGCGGAAGAAGATGGATGGATGGATGGATGGATGAAAATATACACGATACATAAATAAATCCAACAAGAAGGCAGATCTTAGAAGGCTCAAGGAATTGGCTAATTATCATAGACTGTATACTAGCAAGGGGGTCTTAGGAAATAGTAAATTATATTTTCTGAAATAAAAGTAGGCTACAGTATTTTTTGATTTCAGGGTTAAATTGATTATTTCACTTTTAGGTAAACTAATGTTTTGGATCTGTTGTGCAGATCAGATTAAAAGATGCCTCCGTCGAAGGTTCCATAATAAAGATTGTTAACAGAAAATTAATTTGATCCTGGTCTGTTAATGATTTTTTAATTTTTTAATTTTTTAAATAGCCTCATTGAACAATGTTGATGGAACGGCAAGAGTGAGTCTTATGAATCCCACCTCATCTATACAGAACACATAATGGTAAATATGCATTAAGGTAGGCCTCTGTCAAAACACATGCAGCATCTGACTTTTGAATCTCAGCTACTGTGGTTATTGATCAGATCGGATCAGATTTAATATGAAGGTGTGTCCAGAAACTGACTCACTGTGACTTCACTGGGAAGAACAACATGGCTGGATTCATATGCAACCTTGCTCAAGAACTTTTGAGGGGCTTACGCAAGGAACGACTGAAAACACCAAAGGCACCGAAAGAACAAAAGACTGTCCACAAAAACTTTCAGCCGAGCAGAGGCAAAGACTTTCTCAAAGAACTGTCAAAACATGGTCATCAGACACAAATGGCCAGGATATACGGTCCGGATTTGGGGGGTCCGGACGAGAATCAGAACCCAGTGAACGTCTCACTGGGGGCTGGAACAAGAGAAAGCTGAACACGTTCTCCAAACAGACAAGAGAACAAATGGTCCTGAAGTCACTCACACCAGCAAAGGCCGCACCCCATATTGATCTGTGAGGATCTGTCGTTGATCTTAGTAGCCGGGATCAAAACTACAGTTGCTATGATAAATTTTTAATGAAACACATAGGCACATTTGGGCCTGCCAGCGCAGGCTTCATGATTTTTAGTTATACTGTGCTCAGGTGGATCTGACGACTTGCTTCTTCTGGTTCCTGTAACTCTGTGGTGAAGCTGAAGGGGAGCAAGGGAAATGATCCTAGCTCCTGACCCCAAAACGAGTTAACTTTTATATGTTTGTTTTTGCAGTTGTCCTTGGCGGAGTGCATGTTGGGATTCTGATGTGTCACAAGGGGTACATTTTGGTAAATGATTATAATTTTAAAGAAAATGAGATGATATCGTAGATTATAGTTAGCTATATGGTTGTGAAAACCAAATTAGTGGTGGCAATAGGCTGAGGTTTAGGAAACATCTGACACTAGTGCTAAGGTTAAAGGATGGTAAATTTAGACACAATTTCCAATTTATTAACCAAATAACTTTGGCATAATTGAAACAAGGTAGAGTTTTGTTTCAAAAGGGGGTTAAAGAAGTTAACAGATGTTTCTAAAAATAGAAAGGTTGAAATTGGTCCCTAGAAATAACTAATTAGAAATAACTAGATTGTAAATGTTTCCTAGAAACAACTAGGCCGAAAAATGTTCCTAGAAATAACTAATTAACTAAAAGATGGTAAATACATTTTAGTATACAAAGAATAATAAGGATAACTGATAAATTGGCGTTATAAACAAAGTTCACTTGCGTTGATATTGAGGCGGCATCGGTCTTGAACGTTTTATTTTCTTTAATCATGTCATGGAAGAAGGAGTATTGATGTAAGCATATTTCGAATGAGCAATTAACAACACTGTTTTTTTTCCCCTCTGTGAAAGTGTGTGAAGCAGGATGGGGGACGCCCCTTGGAAATGTTTTCTGGCCTGCAGGCTCGAACCACTCAAACCTGAAGTGGACCTGATCAGAGGGTGTTTAGAAATATGATGGTTCTGTAGATTTATAGCAACTGACTTGACTAGACGACATGTGACTTATTGACTCAGGAAAAAGGTGTATAGAACCACAGGTGTACAATGTTTTGAGAATTATGCTCTGCCGCCGCTTGCGATGTTATGTGTGTAATTTCTGCTATAAGCTGAGTGAAAAGGTACAGTATTTTTGTAAGTATGAACCGCCTCAAAACTACTCATGATTAACCCTAATGAAGATTAAGCCTCTTTCAAACCTAACTAACATGCATGATTCATTCTTTGTACTACTGATTTATAATTGATTGGGTGTTGTTTACTGTGGCACATTCTGTTTATGATAGGTGGTACCTGGAAATGTTCCAGCTGAGGGGGTAAGGATGGAACTCTATTTTTGTTTTATTGCACATTTCCGGGTACAAATTTTAATATAACATTGGAGAAATTGGCTTACGTTTTAGAATCTGACTTATCAGCACCATTGTGAGTGGGTTTATGGATAGACAATAGAGAGTAATTTAACTCATATGGATTTACCCACGTTTGGGCCTTCTCTTAGATGAGTGAATTGGGTTAAACCAAGAAGGCCCTGTTGTAGTCTAACGAGTCGAAAGTTTGTGGTTTAGATTTTCTCAACAGATTTTACAGGAGGCAAGACCAGATAGCCCTGGTCAAGTACGGACCCGTGTGGGGTAGCTGAACGTACACCACAGGCAGTGCGTGTCAATGCCAGGGGATCCACACGGTTCAGTGTGCTCCAGCCCGTGAACCAGGAAGGAGCTAAGAGGATCGAGCAGGACAACAAGAAGAGCTCGCATTCGAACTCTTGTGCCTTTGTAGACCAAAGTAGCCGAGTAAAGTTGCGTGCGGGCCCAGAAGGACTCTGTTTTATGGGGCCACTCGGTGCTAGGAATATCCACACATAGAACAGACACCTAGAACGATAAAAACATTACATATTAGAGTTTCACATAACACGAAGAAAACTCGGGGACATAGGAGGACATTCCCGAGCAACCTAGGGGAATGCCCCTGAGTACGTGTGGCACATTCAAAAAGTATATTAATGTTTCTGTGATGGTGATATAAATCTTGTGTTCTTTCTCTATTTTTGTGTGTTCAAGGGAGACAACTGCCTTGCTGCTGGAGGAGGAACTTGGGAACTGAAGGTTCATAATTCTGCAATATCCTAAGCGCTTACTATTATTATCGTTCATAGTTTGCATATATTTCCTTATATTCTACAATTTGCATATTAATGAATTCATTCGGGTCTGGACGACCCACTGGACGATTGGCTGATAAAAGATCTCCGGTCCCTGAAAACAGGTGTTTGTATCTATAATGTTATCATTGGCTATTTTCTTAGGCATACTTATAACTTGCGGGTGCTGCTACGTGCATTGTTTAAGGTCTTTGACGGTTAGACTTATCACGTCCACCCTGGAAAAAGGGATCTTGAAGTGATGCGCCAATTGCTTTTGTTAAAAAACTATAACTTGGAGGATTTTGGAAAAAACTGATTGAATATTGTTTATATATACTGTACGTTTAGTTGCGTTATTAGGTGTGTGATTTTATTTCTTTTTGGGATGGACCTCAGGAATTGAGGTCCAAAGGGGGTTTGTTGTGAAATAAAATATTTTATTCTTCGTGTTTTTATTCCACCAGAAGGGGTTTTCAAATGATGCAGTTTGTGTCCTCTCTGTCTGTCTGTCAGTTTTATGACTTTGCAGATATTTGGCTTGGGAGAAGTCCACCTAAAGCCATTCTCTGGTTCTGCAGGTTTGCTCAGTCAGGGAGTGTCAGAACAAGCCCTAATCTATGTGTGTCTTTGGTGTGGTTTGGTGTCCAGTTGCACTGATTGGTCACTTGGTGGTCTACTAGTGTGTGTGTGATTTGTGGGTGCTCAGCATTGTTGTATATTTAGTTTTGGAAACCAGAGTAAGCTGAAACCCCCTGAGGCCTGGGTAAACCAGAACAGAAGCTTTCTGGCAGTGGAGTAAGACAAGAAAACAAAGCAAAACTGCTCTTATTGGTTAAGGCAGGAAACACCCTACAAGAAAACAAAGCAGAACTTCTCTTATTGGTTGAGAGCAGAAAACACCCCCACAGAAGAGTATAAAAGTATAAGTTTCCCTCCTCCATCAGACAACGCAGGAGGCCACAAGGGACCAACCCATCAGGTTGTATGCTGTCTCCATGAATGCGCATTCATGTTCTCTTTGTTCTCTATCTTTCTTTCTTTCTCTCTCTGTCTTCTCATATGAGATCATATATATATATAGCTTATAAAAATATAACAAATGTATTCTGTGACTTTTAAAAAAAACTTATGATTAATTAAACTGGTTTTTGGAACTTTAAATTATGTGCGTTTGTCGTATTTTAAGTGTATTCAGCGTATCTCCTTTTCTGATCCAAAGTGTAATCAAACAACGAACTTGGGGCGAATGAGAATCAAAGCCAACAATAGATAGATAGATAGATAGATAGATAGATAGATAGATAGATAGATAGATAGATAGATAGATAGATAGATAGATAGATAGATAGATAGATAGATAGATAGATAGATAGATAGATAGATAGATAGATAGATAGATAGATAGATAGATAGATAGATAGATAGATAGATAGATAGATAGATAGATAGATAGATAGATAGATAGATAGATAGATAGATAGATAGATAGATAGATAGATAGATAGATAGATAGATAGATAGATAGATAGATAGATAGATAGATAGATAGATAGATAGATAGATAGATAGATAGATAGATAGATAGATAGATAGATAGATACATACATACATACATACATACATACATACATACATACATACATACATACATACATACATACATACATACATACATACATACATACATACATACATACATACATACATACATACATACATACATAGATACATGCATAGATACATGCATAGATACATGCATAGATACATACATAGATAGATAGATACATAGATAGACACATAGATGCATAGATACATACATAGATACATGCATAGATACATACATAGATACATACATAGATACATTTTTCACATAGATTGTCCCAAGGAGGAAAAAATAAAAATGCCTATTGTTCAATAAAAACACATGAGGAGTGGCACGCAGAGGTGGGCCTGTGATCTGAAGATCGCTAGTTCAACTCCCATTACCGAAATAAAAAAATGTGGGTGGGAAAAGTGAAGCACCCACACCTGCCTCCGCCCACATTTGCCCCACTCTGGGCCCTTGAGCAAGGCCCTTAACCCCCACCATCTGCTCCCCTTGGCACCCTAGATAGCAGCTCTCTGCTCCACACAGAGGGCATCCGGCGTGAAAATAATTGCCAAGTCTTCATGCGACAATTAGCTGTGGCAACCCCTACAAAAAAAAGTTAGAATCGATAAGAAAATTAAAAATAAAAATTGCTCAGTAAAAACGCATATAGCACATTCCCCACACACATTCCAGCAAGCAAGCATAACAACAAATTAGACCAAAGCATCAGCAGCATGACAAAAGACTATAGCCTTCTTTATCTGACAATCTGATTGATGTAGGTACAAATTGATTTTTAAATCTCTTAAGTCTACAAGCAGGGATTAGTGTATGTGTGTGATAATGTATAGGATGCAGCTAAAATACTGTATTTATTACCCTGTATGCGCACAAAGCAAAGCAAGCTCTTCCTGCGTCTTGCATCTGATTCATAGACACCAGGACTGGGCTTGTATTTCCCTCTTGTCTTGCATGTAGACGCCTTTTGATGGACAGTGAAGCTGTCAGAAGTCTATCTGCGAGGTCAGTTGTCCCATCAGCTTTTTATTTTCTTGAGGAGATAAATGATCAGCAGGGTTTAAAATTACCTGTTGGCCTCCCGGAGGTTAAAGTGAGGCGCAGCGTTCTGTTAACTCGATGCCGGTGGGATGAGTGCTGACTGCTGCTTTAAGGCCAGTTTT
This sequence comes from Garcialebias charrua, assembly GCA_038048925.1. Taxonomy (NCBI): domain Eukaryota; kingdom Metazoa; phylum Chordata; class Actinopteri; order Cyprinodontiformes; family Rivulidae; genus Garcialebias; species Garcialebias charrua. The sequence continues at coordinate 28,740 of JBBPBX010005495.1, read as the reverse complement.
CTTCAAGACGCCTCACTGTGCTATAAGAGGGATATCACTTCTTTTTCCAAAAAAAAAAAAAAAAGTGATAAGTGATTTCACCTTCATATGTCTGGTAATACGCCTCAAGAAAAAAATTTGTTAGTATAGACTTGCAGAAAAATTGGTAGGCCTTTTTAACATCATAATATTTCATTTCTGCTGCCACTTTAAAAAGCCTTAACATTGCTTTTAAATCTACATTGCTGAAGTAAACATTCTTCCACCTAAATTATTACAAAATTTCACATAATTAAAATTGAAAAGGTCAACTTAACTTCTAGTTCTTCCACATAAGACACATTTTTGGAACAGTTGGGGTGATTTCCAGCAACAAATGACAGTAGCGTTTATGAATAGCAGATGACCTGCAGTACCTGAATCATTCAACATGCATTTAATAATAATAATAATAATGAATTCAATTTATACCACACTTTTTATTAATAAAAATCTCAAAGTGCTAGTGCATTTCTCATCAAGACATGAAACGAGAGGCAGTTCTGATGTTGTGTTTAAAGACAGTATAATTTCTGAAAAAAAGTGTTGATTAGTTTTTAAAGAACATATAACAAAATAGCCTTGTCCTAAAATATACTTCTGTAGTTTTATTTTTATTTATTTATTTATTTATTTATTGTGGGGGGGGGGCACCTTTTTTGTTTTGGTCTTGGCATTTTCATTAGTAACTTCATTTCATTTGAAGAAGTATCCCAGGCAGCACTGGAGGTGCTACAGCTAGCTGCTGCTGCTATTTGTTCTTGAGGATAACTACATATGTAAATATTCATAGAGAAACTGATTGCAATGTAAGTGTTTGTAAAGAAAAGTCAACCATTATATAGACTATTGTATAAACATAAATTAGTATTATTAAGTTACTTTATTGTTGTTGTTTTAAGTTGTTAGCTACTTTAGTTTTGGTCTCAATTGGATTAGCCATTAGCTTGTCAGTCTGGTCAGAATACAACTTTATTTCTTCAAACTGAAGTAACTGAATACGCTAACTACAACATGTAAAATATTTGCTTATGATTCCACTTCAAAACTCCATTCCAAAAAAGCTGCACTTTTTCTTTATTAACTTCACCAGACAATACTGTTCAAGTAAGATACACTTTTTAAGCACATTAGTGCACCTTAGTTCTAGGGGTGCCCCGATTTCCTTAATTTTGGAAAATCGGAAATCGGCCAATGCTTGCATGAAAAACCGATTTTACAGGTTTTTTTTGTTTGTTTTAACAACAATTGTCTAAACTTCATTTATATTTCAGAGCACTACCTTGTGACCAGTTAAAACAAGTTTGTATTGATTCTAGAATATTGTTCAAGGGTCTGTTTTTCAACAAAATAAGATTGAAATTTGAAGGCACATTGTGACTTACAACATCTAACAGTGTTGTTTATAAAACAAAATCGGTATCGGCCAATCGGAATCGGCAATTCAGACTTTGTAGAAATTGGTGATCGGCCAAAAAACTGCAATCGGTGCACCCCTACTTACAGGTAGTTCTACATAACTCATTCAGAAACAGCAAAACAGCTATTTCTGCCATAACAGATCTCATACTTTGTTGCATACATCTTTGGTCATTTAACACAGAGTTTAGTGTACAAAACTGGATTTGGAAATATTTTCAGTCAAAGGCGAGAGTGAGACCATGGCACCTTAGTAGAGAGTGGGCTCTGAAGTTTGAGCTAGAACTATAAGTTACCGGCACACTGCACCTCACACTAAGGACAAAACATCAGCTTATAATAAAAATATTTTAAAGTTCAGAGCAGGCCACCAGTTCCTCCCACTTTAGGGTGAAGGCACTTTGGGACATACGGAGGAGTGGTAGTGGGTAGGCCTAGACTAAATTCTGATTCAGGCAGCCTAATGACCCACATTAGAATGGCAACACATCAACAGAAGAAAAAAAAAACATTACCCATGCAACAGGAGGGTCCACCTTGAGCTAGAGTCCCCCATGAGAGACAGGAGATTGGCATGGTTTGTGTAGGAGTTGTGGTCTTGTCCCTGATCTCGTGTTTATGTCTGTATTTCCCCCTGACCCTCTGTTTCTCTTTATAGGATTTGGGTTTCTCTAGTACCTAGCCCCATCTTGTGTCATGTTCATGTCTTGCATCCTTTCTCCTTCTCTGGCATCTGTGATTACCCACAGGTGTCATCACTTGGCCTAATTGATGTTTCTTGTATATAAGTCTGTATCTCTGTGTTAGTCCTTGTCCTGGGATTGTTTATCTGTTCACTGGTGATGACCTGTCTGTATTGTGAGCATCCCCTGTTCACTCTGTGTTTTGTATTGCTGCCATGTCAGCTCTTTTGTTCTGTTTTAGATTTTTATTTTATTTTACATATTTCTGAGTCATCGCCTGCTTGCCTGCACCACTGGGTTCACCAGCACCAGCCAATTGTGACAGCTTGTTCCTAGGAAACTTTTTACAACTATTTTGCCAAGTTTACGGTGGTAAAAAAGTCACTGTTACTTAGAGTTACACATCACAACTGCATAAACTGCCATTTCTGTTGAAAAGCAGTGTGGTTGCTACATCCATCCATCCATCCATTATCTTTTACCTGCTTCTTCATTTTTGGGTCACGGGGGTTGCCGGTGCCCATGTCCAGCAATCACTGTGCGAGAGGTGGGGTACACCCTGGACGGGTCGCAGGTCCATCACAGGACCACATAGAGACAAACGAGACAAACAACCATTCACTCTCTCACTCACACCTAGGGACAATTTAGTTACCAATCAGCCTATCATGCATGTTTTTGGTCTGTGGGAGGAAACCGGAGTACCCAGAGAAAACCCACGCATGCACGGAGAGAACATGCAACCTCCACCCAGAAAGGCCCCTGGACCGGGATTTGAACCAGGGACCTGCTCGCTGAGAGACAGCAGCTCTACCAGCTGCACTGTGCTGCCTGTGGTTGCTACATTTAGCTGTAATTCAAGATGGTAAAGGTAAATTAAGCTGAACTTCAAAAACTAAAAAGTAGCAAAAAGCTAATTAAAAGTACTAAAGCACAAACTAAAATTTGTGAGTAGAAATTGCTTATTTGAAAACTAAATGTATTTCCATTCATTAATTCAACCTTTTATTTAGACGGGTTAATCCTGTTGAGCCTCATTTACACCTGACCTGATTTCTTAACAAAGAGTGTAGCTGCACTCACGCAGAGACATGTAGGAGGATATGTATGAAGGCAGCAGACCAAGAAGTAATTTAAAAATGAAAATGTACCAGTAAGAGAGTCTGTGTGAAGTTAATGATGTCCAGTTAACCAGTGAATACAGGGTGCAGTGGTGGGTACGGTAGCTACAGCCAGTTATGGATCTTTAATGCACCGTGATGTCAAAAGACAAGCTTAAAACAAAAAATAGCAAAACAGTAGCTAGAAGCTAAAAATGGCAAAAACTTGGCTTCAAAAAAGAAAAGGCTAACTAAAGTAGCACATTTCTAACTACAAGCAAAGAATATCAAAAGACTAAAAGTAAAGATAGTTATAAACCATGAGAAATAAAAACTGGCTAAAAATAAAAGAAGCAAAAGACTGGGTAAAAGTATTGAAAAGCTAGCTAAAAGCTAAAATTAGCAGAACAGTAGCTCAACACTAAATTAGAGCAAGCATGCTGAGCAGTTTTCAAAGAGAACAATGACACATTTTATTTAAGTTCATTTTTGTATTTCTTAAATTACATATTTTAAAAAGTAAAACATGTCATGACTGATGTTCCTGAATTGTTTTAATGCCTTGACTGTTTCTTTTATCTATTTTCCTTCTCACCACACTCATTACGCATGACTAAATCAACTAACCATGCTCGCCTGTTCATGTCTAATTATCGCCACCTGTGCTTTCCAGAATATAAATTCCTTCCAGTCACATCCCAGGTGCCATATTACCTGATACTTCAGGCAGACAAAAGCCAGCATTTTCAAGCCAAGTCAACTTATTGTGATCACAACCCTGTTTTTGTTGTCTGAACCCCTGCTCTTTGCCGGCCCTGGCCTGGTTTTTCTCATGGTTTTCTGAATGGTTTTGACCCTCGCCTGACTTCTGACTCCTTTCTGCCTGCTGGATTTTTTTTTTTACCTATCAGTGAATCCCGCATTAACCATACTAGGACGGTTTCTCTCTTTTTTATTTTTTGATTCCCCTGTTGCTTACTAATCTCCCTTGGGTTTTCCCCGTCACATCTGGAGGAACCCCTGACAGATCTGTTCAGGATTCCTGCAATCCTGTATCCAGAGTTGCATCATTCCTGTTTAAATATAAATTCTGTGAATTGCTTCATTACATGTGTTGACTGGATTTCGGGATTCAAAGAATCCCAACTCATTGCAGCATAATCTAGCCATTGTGGACACATTGGCCACACACAAATGGTGCTCTAAGGTGGAGAATTGGATTGTAAACTAGAGGTGAATATGCAGGAAATTGTGTACAGTAATTATTACAGGATCTGTCCAACTCACCTGCTCCTCAGCCTTCTACTTCTGTAAGGGTTCCTGAGCCTCAATATTGTCTCTCCCTTGCATGAGCCCAAGCTATCTCCACCTCAGATGTTTAAAGGTGAGCCCATCCAATGCCACCCTTTTCTGGCTCAATGTTCCATCCAATTTGAGCTTCAACCCTCATCATTCCATACTGAAAGAGTCAAGGTGGCATATTATTGCCCGCCTCTCTGGCCAAGCTAAACTGGGGTACTACAGAATGGCAGAAGGACTCCTGTTACTCCGTTTCTCATTCAAGGAGTTCTATAACAAGTTAGTCAGAGTTTTTGATATTGTTCTTGCTAAGCATGGTGCTGCTAGTGGTCTTTTGAAACTAAAACAAATGGACTGTATTTACATATCACATTTCTATCTAATCAAGACACTCAAAGTGCTTTATACTTATACAGTGCTGGAGAAAGCAGTTGCTGCTCAGCTGCAGGACCACCTACAGCAACACTCTCTGTATGAGAAGTTCCAGTCTGGATTCAGAGCAGCTCACAGTACTGAGACTGCACTGCTGAGAGTAACAAATGATGTCCTCATGGCTGCTGACACTGGTTCTCCCTCCATCCTTGTCCTCCTTGACCTCACTGCAGCCTTCGACACTGTGGACCATAGTATCCTCCTCCACCGTCTTCATGTGGAGGTCGGTCTCTGTGACACTGTCCTGGACTGGTTCAGATCTTTCCTCTCCAATAGGCTGGAATGTGTCAGTCTTGGCAATGCCACTTCCCAGACAGTCGGTGTCTCCTGTGGTGTACCTCAGGGGTCAGTTCTGGGGCCCCTGCTGTTTTCCCTTTACATGCTGCCTTTGGGTCAAATTATTAATCAGTTCAACATTTCCTTTCACTGCTATGCCGACGACACACAACTTTACATCAGGACTGGAGCATCATCATCATCCCTATCTCCATCTTCACTCACTGCTCTCACTGCACTCACTGCTCTCTCTGCCTGCCTGGAGGAAATAAAGGCATGGATGAATCAAAACTTTCTTCAACTGAACTGCTCCAAGACCGAGGCCATTTTGATCGGCACCCCTCACCAGGTACAAACATCAACTTTAACAACAATCTCCTTCTCTGGTCAAGACATCCCCCTCTCCACCTCTGTTACAAATCTTGGAATAAAAATGGACTCTCATCTCACATTTGAAAATCACATTAAGCATCTGTTTAAAACCTGCTTCTTCCATCTTCGAAACATCTCCAGACTTCGCCCATCTCTGACTTTTCCTGATGCTGAGAAACTTGTCCATGCCTTTGTCTCCTCCAGGCTCGACTACTGCAACTCCCTGTTTATTGGTATCCCTGGCAAAAACATTCAGAAGCTTCAATATATTCAAAACAGTGCAGCTAGGATTCTGTTGAGAGTTCGCAAATTTGATCATATTACACCCATTCTCCATAACCTCCATTGGCTTCCTGTCACCTACAGAATTCAATATAAAACTGCTCTCATTACCCATCAATGCTTGCACGGAACTTCACCTGACTATCTAAAGGACATTCTTGCACCATATTCATCCACCCGGTCTCTACGATCACAGAACAGTAATTTACTTCATATTCCTCGGACCAAATTGAGGACTATGGGAGACCGAGCATTCTGTGTGGCTGCCCCCCGCCTGTGGAACTCCCTCCCTGACGACCTGAGAGCTCCACAGTCACTGGTTGACTTTAAAAGCGGCATTAAGACTTTTCTTTTTAAGCAAGCCTATTCTGCTTTCACATGATTTTATCTTTGATCTTAGCTGTTATCTTTATTGATTTTACTTGATTTTATCACTTGTTTTATTTTATTTATTTTTTAAGCAAGCCTAAATCTACATGATTTTATCTTTGATCTTAGTCGATATTATTATAGATTTTATTTGATTTTATCACTTGTTTTATTTTTTACCTTTACCTTGTTACACATTGTAGCACTTTGAGATTTTTATTAATGAAAAGTGCATTATAAATTGAATTCATTATTATTATTATTATTATACTACAATCTGTGCCCTCATTTACCCATTCATAAAGCTCTCTACTATTTCTGTACAAACACTAATCAGAGCTTTACATTCATACACCGATGGGACACACATCAAAGGAAATGAGGGGTTCAGTGACTTCCCAAGGGACAATTCGGCATGTGACTGCTGGTGGAATCGAACCCCGAACTCTTGCATTGGAGAACGACTGCTCTAACCACTCAGCAGCCTCAAACAGCAAATAAAGAAAGAGAAGAGTGGAAGAGTGCATCATATATTTTCATACACTGCCTGATATTAATTGGAACAATGGCCCTCATGCACGAAAATGTTCGTATTTTTATCCTAAATTTCTCCTACTTTTGTTCGTACGAAGTGTTCGTACGAACATGCCACGTCAGATCCAACAAAGTCTTCTATCGTCAGGAAATGTGTGTATATGAGCTGTGTAAATAATGATGAATCCCACCTGTTCTATTCACCTGCTCGTGCACGCGGGAGGTTATTTACATAATTCCCACCCCTCAAAACACCATATAAGGATATAGTTTCCTGCCACCGCGAGCAGGAAGTGTCCATTCATTCCGGCTTTTATGCGTCAGAAAACACACAAACGCGTTTGGCGAATTAAAATTGACTCGCCTTTGATCATAGTGTCAGCCCCGGATCTGAGCGCAGACCCACACAGAATACAGATGACATCAGTGAGCGCCCACAGTCAACAGGCAGTTTATATTAAAAATGACATGAAACAACTGAATAAGCTGGTTTCGCTTTTTTCTCCCCTGTCTCTGCAGCGGCGCTGTGTGTGTGTGTGTGTGTGTGTCGACAGTGGCACGGGGTGGGGGGGCCGTGCCGACAGTTGCGCGTGGCGTGGTTGCGCGGGCGCGTTGCGTGGCACACGGTGGTCGACATGAGTTGCGCGGGGTGGGGGCGCGTGGCGTGGTTGCGCGGGCGCGTTGCGTGGCACACGGTGGTCGACATGAGTTGCGCGGGGTGGGGGCGCGTGGCGTGGTTGCGCGGGCGCGTTGCGTGGCACACGGTGGTCGACATGAGTTGCGCGGGGTGGGGGCGCGTGGCGTGGTTGCGCGGGCGCGTTGCGTGGCACACGGTGGTCGACATGAGTTGCGCGGGGTGGGGGCGCGTGGCGTGGTTGCGCGGGCGCGTTGCGTGGCACACGGTGGTCGACATGAGTGGCGCGGGGGGTCACGCGCGGGTGGCGCAAGGTGGTGGACGTGGGGGGGGGGTGTTGAAGCCGCTTTAATTAAACCAATATGTGTGGTTGCATTTAATTGTTTTTAAACTCAAAATATTTTCTAAATAACGAAATATAAAGTTATTAGTGGAGAAAAGGCCGTCTGGATGACAGCAGACTGTCTGCTCGTAAAATATACGACAGGTCTGGACCACACGTAAATTTTGTTCGTATCTGAAAAAAATCCTAGGATACGAAAACATTGTTGGATGCCACAAATGATCCTAAATCACTCGTACGCACAGTATAAGAACAAATCTGTGCGTAAGAACGGTCCGTGCATGAGGGCCAATGATGCCTTATGTGACATTTTATTCCAAGGTTTAAGTGATAAAGTGAAAAAGAAATCACCACCAGGATGCACCTAAAAGCATAGAAGAGCTGGAGGTTCTCACCAGCCAGATACATGTTAGACTCCATGAAAGGAGGAGTGAATGATATAAGGCCTTCTTGTCGCCTTGCAGAAACAGAGGTTTCAGGACATTTTCTTCTTCACCTGTCGTTTCAGTTTTCCCATCACTCTCTGAAGAACCTGAACCAATGCAGATCAGTAGGACCATGTTATCACTGAAAGAACGTAAGAGGCTGCAAGGCAATTTCTGCTTCTATTGTGGAAAGGAAGGCTAGGACCTCAAGCAAGGGGGTGTCTGTTAAAAGGCTAGACTCAGTAGAAGGTAGGCGGCTTCTAGCCATCAAGTCAGAACAAAGCCCTCTAGACCTGTTGTTGCATGCTCTTTTTCACCTTCAAGGATAGTGAACTGAGAATGTTCACCAGTAACTTCAAGGATAAGAACACAAACTTCCCGTTTTCATGGACTCAGCGGCAGAGTTTATTGAAAAGGATCTGGTCTCCACTCAAGATAAATGGCATACCCATGGATACCCATCACTTCTTGGTCTGCTGCCCTCATACATCTCCTCCTACATGTCTTTGCGTGAGTGCAGCTACAGCATGCGCTCTCAGGACATGATTACCTGCAGTGTTCCGTCAGTGAGGACTGAACTTGGAAAAAGGGCCTTCTCCTACTCTGCTCCTGCTTCCTGGAATATCTTACAAAAAGATCTGAAGCTCTCGGCCCTGACCTCTCTGGATGGTTTTCAGAATCTGTTGGAATCCTGGCAAAAACCAATGCAGATATGTTCCTGTCTTTGATTTTTTTTGTACATCTACCTTATAATGTTTTTGCTACTTTTTGCTACTTTTTCTTTTCTTTTGTTTATTGTTTAATGTATTTGTATCATTGATGTTCATCATTCTTTAGTTTGTAGCAGGTCGCTTTCGTAAATGAGCCCTCGAGGCTCAATAAGATTTACCTGACTAAATAAAGGTTGAATGAATGGAACATTTCCAAGAAGTTTGTGCATTTGATGATCATCAATTTCACAAAGTAACTCACACCACAGAATCTATCAAGATCACACACAAAAAGGAACCATCCAGACGACCTGACTGAACATTGTTGAAAATTTACCTGGATTATTAAGCATAAACTTTGGTATCAAGATC
>JBBPBX010005494.1:57267-71946 GCA_038048925.1 Garcialebias charrua | reverse complement strand
GTTTTTTTTGTTTTGTTTTTAAAGAGCTACAAGAATTATTAGTAGGAAGTGCTATGGTCACCCAACAAATATTTCATCAGTTTAAATTATTAAAATTTTATGATTTGGTTGAACATAGTATTTTACAAGTCATGTATAAAACTGAAAAAAAAAATTACCCCCCAAATATTCAATTAAAATTTGTTTAAAGTTATTAAACCCTGAAGGGAATGTAAATGTTTGTAAAACCTCCATTTAGGACTAGTTTGAAGGAGCTGAGTTGTAAATCAGGAAACAGGATTGTGTTGACTTGATATCACCATAAACATTTCTAAAACTATGTTTTAAAATATGATTAAATCAAAGTTGTTGGGAAGGTGTGGTGCAGGTGAAGTGAAGGTTGTTGTTTGTTTGTAGTTATTTTGTATTTTTTAAACAAGGGGCAGATATTAAAACACTATTTTCGTCTTTCTGCACATTTTCATTCAGTGTTTTTTTTTCTTCTGATGAATTTGTTTTATTTTGAATTTAAAAAACATGCAGCGCTGCTGGGGCTGTTTGTTTACGTCGTAGTTTCAGGGAAACGTTGGCTCAAACTTTATTGTTCTTCATCTTCTGACTCTCATCATATTCTATCGAGTGGAAACTCTTCAGATTAAACAAGTTAGAATAGATGTTCCCACCGCTAGTTAGAACGACTTTGTCACGTTTTGCAAAATAAAGAAACCGAGTAAGACTCGCTGCAGATGAGACCTGCAGTTTAACAAAACCGAACTACGTCCACACCGACGAATTAGTCTTTCCTCTCATCAGTGATGTCGTCTCTTTCTCTTCGCTTGTGAAACTTTGTTCAGTCACATTCTGACGGTCATGAGCACTCGTTTGACTCGTTTTGAAGCGAAAACTTAACGCGCTTTGGAGACTAGCTTAGCTTTTAGCCTGCTACCGCTAACGCCTGCTGCTGGAGTGAGCGCTGCGTAACAACGACGTCACCACGCACGTTTTGTGTCACAGCTTTTTCTGTCCGGGCGGGTTGTTGAAGCAGCCGCTCCAACCCGAACAGAAACAGAAAAACGTTGTAAAATCCTATCGAAATATCGAAAATATGCTTAAACTTCATATCATCGTTATTGAATAAAAGTATATCGCGATATTTATCGTTATTGAATTATCGTCCAGCACTACCTCAGACAGTGTGAGGCGATCATTCATCAAGATCAATGCACAGAAAGCCTCTGGTCCTGACAACATACCTGGTCGTGTGCTGAAGGACTGTGCAGGGGAACTCGCAGCGGTCTTCACAGACATCTTTAACATCTCGCTGAGTCAGGCCATCGTCCCCACCTGTTTCAAAGCCACAACCATCATACCTGTCCCAAAGAAGGCAACGCCCTCCTGCCTCAATGACTATCGTCCGGTAGCACTCACCCCCATCCTGATGAAGTGCTTCGAACGGCTAGTCATGAAAAACATCAAATCTGTCCTCCCTGCCTCCCTGGATCCCTTCCAATTTGCATATCGGTCTAATCGCTCAACCGACGATGCCATCTCCTCTGCCCTCCACACAGCTCTCACACATCTGGACACGAAGGACTCTTATGTTAGAATGCTGTTCATTGACTTCAGCTCGGCATTCAACACCATCATCCCCCAACAGCTCATCCTTAAACTGGACAGTCTGGGGCTGAACACCTCAATGTGTAACTGGCTGCTAGACTTCCTGACCGGGAGACCACAGACAGTACGGGTCGGGAGTAACACATCTAGCACCATCACATTGAACACAGGGGCCCCACAAGGATGTGTGCTGAGCCCCCTTCTATTCACCCTGCTAACACACGACTGCACACCATCGTACAGCTCCAACCACTTCATCAAGTTTGCGGACGACACAACAGTGGTGGGTCTCATCAGCAACAACGATGAGACGGACTACAGGGATGAGGTGAGCCGCCTGGCCTTGTGGTGCGGACACAACAATCTCACTCTCAACGTGGAGAAGACAAAAGAGATTGTTGTGGACTTCAGGAAGAGGGATGCCCAACATGCCCCTCTGACCATCAACAACACCACAGTGGAGAGAGTGGACAGCACCAAGTTCCTGGGAGTGCACGTCTCAGAGGACCTGTCCTGGAGCAGGAACACTGCATCACTGGCCAAGAAGGCTCACCAGCGCCTCTACTTTCTCCGCAAGCTGAATAGAGCTGGAGCTCCAACCCCCATCATGTGCACCTTCTACAGGGGCGCCATAGAAAGTGTCCTGACCAGCTGCATCACGGTGTGGTATGGTGCATGTACTGCATCCTGCCGAAAGAGCCTCCAGCGTATAGTGAGAGCAGCTGAGAAGATTGTCGGCACCTCCTTGCCCTCACTACAGGACTTACACAGCAACCGCCTCACTCGGAAAGCCCTCTGCATGGCAGGTGATCCCACACACCCACTACACAGCTGCTTCAGCCTGTTGCCATCGGGGAGGAGACTGAGGAGTCTCCAGGCTCGAACCAGCAGACTGAGAGACAGCTCTGTTCATCAGGCAGTCAGGATGCTTAACACTCTGCCAGCTCTGCCCTCCCTCCCACTTGTACTGCCTTAATCACAAAAAACTTTCACACATTACCACACAACACAAAGTTTTTAACACTGGACTCTGTGTCATCAATACGGGTCATTCACTCAACTCACGGTCATGTGCTCATTCAGTTTGCACTACTTCTCATATTTGCACTAATGTTTGTATTACATTACTGCCTATAGTCATACTACTGTTTACATTTACTGTTGACATTTATTACTACTGTTTACATTTATTACTACTGTTTACATCTAGACTTTTTATATCTACACTACTGCTGATATACAGTATATATTCTTTTTACTAGCCTTATTGCATAATGCCACTTTGTTTCTATACCAATATCAACTACCTCATACATATACTGTGTACATTAACCCCATATGCTGCTTTGTCACTCTTTACAAATGTCAAATGCCAGAACCTTCATTTATTTTATAGATATACTTTTTATACTTTATACTTCGGGACAGTATTACACTCTATTTCATTTTTGGTGTTGGTGAAACTTTTTATACTTTTATACTACTATGGAAAACTACTATGAAAAAACTCAGGACAGTATTACACTCTATTTCATTTTATGATTATGTTTATTAAATGTTGGTGTTTTGGTGTTGGTGAAACTTTTTATACTTTTTTACTACTATGAAAAACTACTATGCAAAAAACTCAGGACAGTACTAAACTTTTATTATTTCATTTTATGCTTGTTTATTAATTGTTTAGTGTTTAAATGGTTACTGTTGCACCGAGGGACTGAGAGAGAAATGCAATTTCAATCCTGTGTATGTCCTGTACATATTGCAGTTCTGACAATAAAGTTGACTTTGACTTTGACTAAGGAATTTTATGCCATATCGCACATCCCTACTTTGAACTCATTCCTTTTGCCTCGGGATGTGTCTTTAACTGTCAGTTCCTTACACATTTTCTTTGTTAATAATTTTTTTTTTACTCTTTCATGTTTCTGCGCCTTGGCTCTTTCCCACGTTTGCTCTCACCTGACCCATTAACCCCCCCACTCCCTTGACACAAAGTGCATGGAGAGTTTTCTTTTTCTGTCGTCTTTTCCCTTCACCGTGCTCTCTTCTTTTTATTTTTTGTTATTCAGCTCCAGCACGGCACATCGTCATGCAATTACTCTCCATTAAATATGGATTAGATTTCACCTTCACAGCCATTCTGCGGAAGGAGTGCGGAGAAAAAAAACGGCGAAACAAGGGATTGGAAGATCCAGAACGGGCAGAGTGGGAGGGGAGTGACGCGTTGAAAGCTGGCACTAAATATCTTTCAACCAGCCCAAATACATGTGACATAGGAGAGAAGATGAGTTTGTCCTTTTTTAGTTTGGTAGTGCTTTTGCAGATAATTAGAACATGGTGTGAACTTTATCATGCTCGTGTTCGGGCTCACAGAAATGGCAGCAGTTCGAGAACAAATTGTCCACTCAGTCAACTCTGAATGTGAACGAAACCAACACAAGCATTGTGTTTACAGCAAGCGAGAAGGTCATAAAGAAGTGACGGCTAAGGTTGAAGGTTCCTCAGGACCGGCCTAGAAACATCCTGAGTTCATCCTCTAAGAGTCAGAAAACTGAACTGATGAATACAAATGCTGCCTTCATTGTCATCTCGGGTCAAGGACAGCTCTTGTCTTTTCTTGTTGGACTCGGTGCCAAAGGGAGCAGATGGTCGAGGTGTGCCCACAGGAGGTGAGGGGGGGTCTGGGAGGTCCAGACCTCCTCTTACACCTGGAGGTTAAGAAGGGTTAAATTAATCCACTCCTGCTGTGTTAATGCGTGTGTGGGTATGAATCTAAGATCATCCCCCACCCAACTGCACATTTACACAGCCACAACCTTTGATAGAAGAACATCTGTTTTTAAGACTTGACCAAGTTCTAGATATAAAGTTCATTTAGTCACTTGTTTTTGTTAATGTGATGCTAAGTTGTGCTTTTGTTAGCTTAATTAAAGCCCAATGTCTTCAGAAATACAGCTCCTCTTTCTTGCAATCTAATCTGTGATTGCAATCAATATTTTATAAATATATCTTGTCATAGCAGAGGTTTACAGTACTTTGTAAATACACTTTGAAATATGTCTACCTGAATCCACAAATGACAATTATGCCCATTGAATTTTGTGGCAGAAACCGGTTTATTTATTTTTATTAAAGTGTCTAAACTGAAATGACTAATATTATTTACTTTAACATGATGGACCAAATTAATCTGTCACTATTAACATTAATATGCCACCCTCAGCAACCCCCTACCGCCACTCCAAGTTTTAAGCCCCGCCCTCTCTGAGTAAACAAACAGGATATCAAAATAGTTACCGTATTTTTTCGGACTATGAGGCGCAATATCAATGAACGGGTCTGTTTTCATGCCTAAGGCGCATTAAGCGAAACAAAACGGTCAGATAAACCAAACTTTATTCAGCTCATTCACAATAACCACATAAACTCAGCTCAAGGTCAGTAAGCACAAGCAGAATTCATATTTTAAGTGCGCCTTATAGTTCGATAAATACGGTAAGTACCTCAGATATTTGGGGGTGGGGTTACCTTTTGTGGATTCATGCCGTTCATAATTTGTTGCCGTACACTCCAAAATGTACATTTCAAACAGGTTTAGCTGTAATTAGTTATTTCATGTTTTAAAAAAAACCCAAAAAAACTCTGGTACCATGATTTTGTGAAGGGTAGTAGGTGGGGCTTAAAACCTCCACATCTGTACTGCTCAGACTCTGGTTCCAAAAATGGCTTATGGAAGCTCCCATAAATCAGGATCTTGCGGCTTCAATTCCCAACAACAAGAGAAGGCATGGACACTTAGTCCGTCCGTCCATCCGTCCGTCCGTCCGTCCATCCATCCATCCATCCTATCAAACAGCTGAAGTTAGAATGTTTTCCGTCTTAGATAAGCTGGGGTTTATTTAGTTTTTCATAAATCTGCTGGCCACTTGGCACCTCCTTGCTGTGAGTTTAGTCTGTTGTTCCCTTGCAGCTTGGCGTGCACGGCCTCCCGGTGGGCATTTAGAGAAGAGGACTTTACTGTATTTAGTTCTGCCCTGACTGTTGGTGGGAGAAGCCGGAGCTTCGACTCTTACCTGTGATAATCTCTGTATGCGTTCTTCTAACTCAATGGTTCACTTTGCTTCATCAACTGACGTCTGTCCAGACTTTCTTGACCTTGGCTTACGACCTTCTCATTGAAGGGGGCTTGAACTCAAGCATCTCTCGGATGACCTCTGCTGTGGCTTATGTAAGAATATGAGTTTCCATCATGATGTTAGTGCTAAATACGCTCCTGTACCTACTTATTAGTTGTCCTGATCTTTTAATTTCATCACATTAGGCTGTAAATGTGATAATCTGCACAAGAACATACATGAACCGACATTCTTCAACCCTCAGCTCTTATGTAAGAACCTTAAATGTGGATGTTTCACTGCTATCTTTAGCTGCCTGATAATCAGTCATCTGGTTACTCACTTGTCACATCCTGTAACTCAGATTTTGCTTTGCGCATTTATTTATTTGATTTCGTGTGATGCTTCACAAGCTGAGTTGCTAACGTTCACACACGCAGGCTCCTGGACGCCGTTCAAAGTCCATCGTAGGCGATAAGCCATCAGTGGATTTCAACTGTTTCTCTTAAAAAACATCTGCAAGAAACCGTTGGATTCTCCAATTCTTTGGAGGCGGTGACAGGCGGCGGGTTGTTTGAACGAGCCGACCAGGTGTTCGGCGTGCTTGTGACAGATGTTGGGACTCAGATCCAGCTCAGCAATCTGGAGGAAGGTGTGTGTCTGTGCATGAATGCTGCCGCGTGTTTGTGAGGGCTCGTACTAATGTGCTTGTGGAGTAATACCCCTGCTCTCTTTTCTTTATTACCTTTGAGAGAAGATCCATCCTGTTCAAAACGCATCCTCCAGCAGCTCCTGTCTTCTCACGCCAACACTTTGTCAACTGGGTTACTTTCAAACGCACACATGCACTTTTCAGGGATGGCTTTAGCGGCGCTTTGCCATCTTTTCCTCGTCTTATTGGTGTCTTAACAGTTTTGTTTTGTGCCTGTCGTCTCCGCAGACGCCCCGGTGGCAGAGCTCCATGACCTGTTCTGCAAGAAGCTGCAGCAGTGCTGCGTGCTCTTCGATTTTCTGGACTGCGTGGCCGACCTGAAAGGGAAGGAGATCAAACGAGCGGCGCTGAACGAGCTGGTGGAGAGCGTGGCCACGAGCAGAGGAGTCCTCATAGAGCCTCTCTACCCCGAGGCCATAAAAATGGTAGGAGGGAGCAGCAAGCTCAAAAATGAGAGACGTCCATAGACGAGTCTGTTTGTTGAAAAGTAATAAAAGCATGGCAGAGGATGACTTTTTTTTTAAATTCAAATTTATTCATTTTAAAATACAACACAAAACAATCCCACAAATTTAGCTTATACAACTTATGAATAAAATGAAGGGTAGCAGAAGGAAGACAAAATCTCATTATATCTGCCCCCTCTTTCAAATAATCAAATCAAACAACAATCATCTGCAAGTAACAGAACAAAAAAAGAACAATTTACCATAATTATTGAACTACAATACAACATACGCAACAATATTTCATATATATTTTTTGCAGTAGTTCAGTTTTAATCATTTTTTTAAATGTAATCATTGTTTTTGCATTTTTTTACTTCAGTCTCCAAACCATTCCACAATCCAATTCCCTGGATTGAGGTTGACCGACCCTTCAAACTGGTTCTATATTTTGGTTTAACAAATATTTCTTTTCCCTTGAGATTTTAACTAGAGACACTGCAAAAAGCAGTGTGATGCTTATAGCTGAAGAACTTGCTGAAAAACAGCTGAAATTAGTTAAAAAAACAAACACATGCTGAACTTTAGCTGAAATGGAAGAACAATTAGCAGAAGAAAGCAGAAAAAAAAAGATTTTCTGAATTAGGGTTAAAAAAAAAAGCAAAAATGAGCACAGAAATTATGAAATTAGCTTAAAAAGGGCTGAAATTAGCAACAACAAAAAAAAGCTGAAAAGTAGCTGAAAAGGCAGAAAGAAGCTTAAACTACCGGAAGGAAGTGGAAAGAGCTGAAATGAGCTAAAGTGGAATTGGCTAAAAATAGCATACACAGCTGAATAGTAGCTGAAATAACTGAAACTAGCATAAATAAGCTGAAAGGAGCATAACAAGCTGAAATGATCAGAAAGAAGTTAATTAGGCTGAAAGTAGAAGTTACCACCAAAAATTATAATTTAACTGAAAAGAGCAAAAAAAATGGTAACTGGAAATTTAGAACAAGCTTAAATTAGCATAAGAAATCAGAAAGAACACGTTTGCCCAAGTTGGCTGAAAAAAGCAGAGATGTGCACAAAAAGTGGAAATCATCTGAAAAAAAGCAGAAATATGCAAAAAATAATAAAACGGCTGAATATTAGCTAACGAAGCAGATAGAAGTTTAAATTACCAGAAGGAATTGGAGAGAGCACATTTTTGCTGATTATGGCTGAATTTTTTTTTTAATGAGTGCAAAAAATATGAAATTAGCTGAAAAAATAAAATAGGCATAAAACAGCTAAATGGTAGCTGAAATAGCTTAAACGTGCAGAAATATAAGCTGTAAGGAGTATTAACATGCTGAAGTTAGCAGAAAGAAGTTAAAAGAAGCACAAACATGTTGTAGTTAGCAGTATAAAGCTGAAAGTAGCTGAATATTTATTTATTTGTTTTTGCACAAAGAAGCTGAAGCAGAACAAAAAGTGAAAGGAGCAGTAAAAGGTTGTGAACACATCTAAAGATGTGAAGGATGTAAAATGAGATCAATTCATTTTCTTTAAGGGGGAAAGAAGTCAGAAAAGGCTAAATATTTCAAAAAGCTAAAGTTGCTCCAATGCCAAAAATCATAGCAGGATTGTCCCTGAAAGAGCTGAACATTCTGATTTATGATTTGTTGAAATAGCTTCAAAACGTACGGAAGAAAAATGTATCACAACAGTGTGGAGGCTTCATGAGCTGCATCATCCCAACCTGCAGTAACTCGACCTTAATCAGATAAACATGTTTTTAACTGAGCAGATCCTTTTTGTGCACCCGTCACACGTACGGTAACTTTCTCTTGTCCCATCCATAACTTGTGAGCTTCAAGGTCAAGGTCACAAATCAACGTAAAAGTTAAATGAAGGTCTTTCCTCAATTTGCTCGTAACTTTTGAGCCTCTCGATAAATTAACGAAACCTCACACACGTTTGCATCGTCACTAAACAGAGTGTCCCACGCACTCCAGCTTCAATGTCAAGGTCACTAATCAAAGTCAAAGATTACTGTACAAGGTCATAGCTTGTCCAGGCTATATATTCTGTAGTTAGTTGACAGATGTTTAATGTGGTACTCTTGTTAAACAGGAAGTGCTCCTGAGTGTCATGAGGACCCAAACACGACTTTATTATCATGATTATAAAAAAGTGACTGAATATTTACATCTGAAGGCTTTAAAGAAATGCAGCCTACACTAAAGAATAGAACTCTTTATATAATCTCGTAAAAAATTTCCGTCGGGTTTATGCAAATTAGGATCGTCCACTTTTGCCTATTGGTGCCAGAACTGGTTGAGCTGATGTGTAAATGGGTCAGTTACCGGACGGACAGACAGACTCTCATGTGAATCCAATCTATGGCAGCAAAAAAAAAAGCGTATGGATGAAGTGATAAGGGGATGAAGGAAGAGAAGAGGGTAACAATAGAGGGAGGAACACTCTGCACACATAATGATAAGAGCAGGAATGGGAAGGAGAGATAAAGTGGTGCAGAGTGTGGACAGCAGAGATCCCAGAGGAGCAGAAAAAGGAGCAAGAAAAGGCTGCAGAGCGTCGAGAGCTTATAGCCCTCAGTGCTTTCACCCCGAGGCGTGAAAATACAGTGACGGTTTAACGTTGAGTTTAAAAAAAAAGCTACAAATTCCAGTAAAATTAGAGCCTCGTAATAAGCCTCATCAAACCATCTTCAAATAGTCCGTTCTGATGTTTATGTTGCTGAAACATTCCCAGATCAAACCAGAACTCGAGCTCTGCGGTCGGATCAGCAGCTATCTGATGGTTTCGTTCCGAAGGCGACGGCGTGCCGACGCCTTAAACGGAACTCGTCTCGGCGCCGGACGTGCTCTGCGTGCAGCCGCGGGGGCCGAAGGTGGGGATACGTGACGGTTTGAGGATCAGAATAGCGGCGGGATGACAAGCAGGTCAGCTGGAGAGGCCGAGACGAGTCCTACCTGCGCGGGTTTTTACTCTGCGGAGAATTTAATAAGAAAAAAAAAACAAGTGGGCGACTCATTTTCAATCTAATCAAGATTTACACGGTGCCTTAAAGTGAACAATCGACGTGGCCAGTGGAGATGCATTTGCTGAATAAATTATGACTGAGCGAGAGTTCTTTGCGTGACTTATCAGTCGTTCGATCACAGCGTTAGACGTCCCCGTCACGAGCTATAGTTGCTTAGAAACTGAAAAATCGCACAAGAGGATTTTTTTTACAGCTTCTTCTTGTGACAGAGCCTCCCACTCACACGTTTTACATTTCAAAATGTCAAACACGTTAGTGTTTAATTAACTTATTCACTATTTGGGACCGTTAATTGTTTATTGTAAATCAGCTGCGAACGTTAAAAACATTCGGAAATGAGGAAAAATACGAAACACTGACGATGAGCTAACGGCTAGTCTGAGGGGCGTCGAGATCAAAGCTGTTTGCTGCAGACCGGAGACCAGATCTCTTCTAAACGTTGACGCCACCGTCTTGTCACTTGGTTAACTATCTAGTTTTATGGTTACAGTAGTCCCTCACTTATCACGGGGGTTATGTTCCAGACACCCCCGTGATAGGGGAAAATCCACCAAGTAGGGACGTTAGATTAATATTAGTACAGGTAGTCCTCGGGTTACGACGGTCTCGAGTTACGACGTTTCGTGGTTACGGCGCATCTCCCATTTTAAAAAAAAAAATATATATATTTTGAAAAGCTGAGTTACACAGTTTCCGGTTTTACGTCGTAAACGTAGCGGCGGAGGAATACTGCACTGTACTCTCTAAAAAAGCTAAGTCTGGTCCTCTGGACATTCAAAAAACAAAACTGTACTGTGAATGCGGTTTTATGTCGTAAACAAATAGAGAATACGGAGGATGGACCGAGCTGGACGGCGGTTTTACGTCGTAAACGAATGGAGAATACGGCCGATGGACGGAGGAATACGGCGTCACCAGCATCCCAGTAGGCCATAACTCTTTTTTCCCTTCATTATGGCTCCAAATGTATGTGTTTTTTGATAATTATAGGGTACTGTGTTAGGATAGGCTAAGTGCTTGGTAATAAAGTACTGTACATGTATAAGGTGCAGTATGTACGATTATTTTAACTTAAGTCAGAAATCGGTTTACAACGCCGCGTAGGAACGGATCTACGCCGTAAGTCGAGGACTACCTGTATTTATAAATATTTTAAGGCTTTATAAACCCTTCCCACACTCTTGCAATGTTCTAAACTCACTAAAAGAGCACAGCCAAAGAGCAGACAGATTGATTTACGGTTGCTGAGCCCGGTGGCAACTGGCCATTGGGAGCACCGGGACATTTCCCGGTGGCCTGGCCCGCTTAGTGATCGCCAAGGGACTGTACGAAAGACTCGATTCAGGTCACGCTTGATTATTTTAAATAAACACTCTGCTCACTCAGGTATCCGCCTCACTGAAGCTCCCTGAGCAGTAGCAATGGTGAAAGACAGACCCCACCCCCTCCTGTGTGTGTCTCTGCTTTACTGTGACAGCCTCAGAAAGAGAAAGGAGGGGGGGGCCCCTCTGGGATCACTAAGCGGGCCAGGCCACTGAGAAATGTCCCGGTGCTCCCGATGGCCGGTCCACCCCTCAGCACAACGCTCTGGTTGGTCGCCTTCCATCAATCAACCATGTGTCTGTACAGTCTTACGTTGAAAACCCGCAAAATTCAACCATAATGGGAAAAAAAAGACTTTATTGGAAATGTTTTAAAGCTCATCAAGTTGAAGAAATATAAAACTTGAAACAATAAAAGTTAATTTATTTCAGTTCCTCAAAGAAATTTTAAATAAAATTTATGTAAAAAAAATTTTTCTTCCCCTCATGCATCTATCAGGTTGGTAATTTTAAACCTTTTATTTTAGCAACCAAAGCTATTAAACCTGAAGCTTCTTAAATATTAATTTTTACTTTGTTATTTTTTGGATGCTTTTTTCCAGGTTGGTTCTAATTTGTCTAAATATGTTAACCTCTTTAATAGGTACTTCTTTTGAGAAAAACCTAAGAAAATTATATATTTTAAATTCAAAATTCAAACTTTTCTTCTCTGAAAACTTAAAAAAATGAAAAAAATGTTTCAACCTTCAAAAATCTTCAGCCTAGTTTTGTACGTAGTACAAAGTATTTAACTTAATATGTTTCTTAAATCTGCTATATCTGAATAAAAAATATTAAATATGTTAAAAACTGTTGAGCGAGGATGTTTTCTGACAGCAGCTGGTAAGACTTTACACTGTCTCACTGTTTTAGTTCACAATAAGAATACAAGCTCGATTTTGTTTCTCAGATGAAATATTTTAAAATAAATACCATCATTTAGTTTTTTTCATAAATCTTTTCCTCTCCCCTCCTGGGTTTTACCTGTGTGCACGTCTTCCTCTTCCATTTCCTGCTCCTCCTCATCCTCTTCCTGTCCGTCTGTTTTCAGATCTCTGTGAATATTTTCCGCACTCTTCCTCCCAGCGAGAATCCAGAGTTTGACCCCGAGGAAGATGAGCCAACACTGGAGGCCTCGTGGCCACATCTGCAGGTACACACAAACATCTGCAGGTGCACACAAACATCTGCAGGTGCACACAAACATCTGCAGGTGCACACAAACATCTGCAGGTGCACACAAACATCTGCAGGTGCACACAAACATCTGCAGGTGCACACAAACATCTGCAGGTACACACAAACATCTGCAGGTGCACACAAACATCTGCAGGTGCACACAAACATCTGCAGGTGCACACAAACATCTGCAGGTGCACACAAACATCTGCAGGTGCACACAAACATCTGCAGGTGCACACAAACATCTGCAGGTGCACACAAACATCTGCAGGTGCACACAAACATCTGCAGGTGCACACAAACATCTGCAGGTGCACACAAACATCTGCAGGTGCACACAAACATCTGCAGGTACACACAAACATCTGCAGGTACACACAAACATCTGCAGGTACACACAAACATCTGCAGGTGCACACAAACATCTGCAGGTGCACACAAACATCTGCAGGTGCACACAAACATCTGCAGGTGCACACAAACATCTGCAGGTGCACACAAACATCTGCAGGTACACACAAACATCTGCAGGTACACACAAACATCTGCAGGTGCACACAAACATCTGCAGGTACACACAAACATCTGCAGGTACACACAAACATCTGCAGGTACACACAAACATCTGCAGGTGCACACAAACATTTGCAGGTACTTTGTACACACAAACATCTGCAGGTGCACACAAGCATCTGCAGGTGCACACAAACCTCTGCAGGTACACACAAACATCTGCAGGTGCACACAAACATTTGCAGTTACTTTGTACACACAAACATCTGCAGGTGCACACCGACATCTGCAGGTGCACACAAACGTCTGCAGGTACACACAAATATCTGCAGGTACACACAAATATCTGCAGGTACACACAAATATCTGCAGGTACACACAAACATCTGCAGGTGCACACAAATATCTGCAGGTACACACAAACATCTGCAGGTACACACAAACATCTGCAGGTACACACAAACATCTGCAGGTGCACACAAACATCTGCAGGTGCACACAAACCTCTGCAGGTACACACAAACATCTGCAGGTGCACACAAACATTTGCAGTTACTTTGTACACACAAACATCTGCAGGTGCACACCGACATCTGCAGGTGCACACAAACATCTGCAGGTACACACAAATATCTGCAGGTACACACAAATATCTGCAGGTACACACAAATATCTGCAGGTACACACAAACATCTGCAGGTGCACACAAATATCTGCAGGTACACACAAATATCTGCAGGTACACACAAACATCTGCAGGTACACACAAACATCTGCAGGTACACACAAACATCTGCAGGTACACACAAACATCTGCAGGTACACACAAACATCTGCAGGTACACACAAACATCTGCAGGTACACACAAACATCTGCAGGTACACACAAACATCTGCAGGTACACACAAACATCTGCAGGTACACACAAACATCAGCAGGTGCACACAAACATCTGCAGGTACACACAAATGTCTGCAGGTACACACAAATATCTGCAGGTGCACACAAACATCTGCAGGTGCACACAAACATCTGCAGGTGCACACAAACATCTGCAGGTGCACATAAACATGTGTAGGTACACACAAACATCAGCAGGTGCACACAAACATCTGCAGGTACACACAAACATCTGCAGGTACACACAAACATCTGCAGGTACACACAAACATCTGCAGGTACACACAAACATCTGCAGGTACACACAAACATCTGCAGGTACACACAAACATCTGCAGGTACACACAAACATCTGCAGGTACACACAAACATCTGCAGGTACACACAAACATCTGAAGGTACATATAAACATCTGCAGGTACACACAAACATCTGCAGGTACACACAAACATCTGCAGGTACACACAAACATCTGCAGGTGCACATAAACATGTGCAGGTACACACAAACATGTGCAGGTACACACAAACATCTGCAGGTGCACATAAACATATGCAGGTGCACACACATCTGCAGGTACACACAAACATCTGCAGGGGCACACAAACATTTGCAGGTGCACATAAACATCTGCAGGTGCACACACATCTGCAGGTACACACAAACATCTGCAGGTACACACAAACATCTGCAGGTGCACACACATCTGCAGGTACACACAAACATCTGCAGGTACACACAAACATCTGCAGGTACACACAAACATCTGCAGGTGCACATAAACATATGCAAGTGCACACACATCTGCAGGTACACACAAA